>JAIGNY010002864.1:50000-347500 GCA_020152595.1 Chiridota heheva
GTATCTATGGAATAGTAAAGGGCGGGCTCTTTGTAAAACTTTGATTGATTATGTATATAACCTCGCATGATACGAAAATCATTACGAAATTTATCATTTCAGCGAGTAGTGTCATTAGCATGGAATTTTGCAGTATTCGGTGGAAATTGCTTCTCCCACTCCCCCCTCCCCCCCCCCCCCACACTCCTCCTCGCCCGCCAGATATGGCCCTGTTGTCCGGTTTACTGACAAATCGTCATGCATGCCTAACCGGAATTTGTTTCTTTTTATGTAAACATCAGATAATATGTTACCTTTTTATTTGCAAGGTGTTGACACAACTATCTAACATGTTTTATGATTGTGTCTGAGTAAATGGCATATTTGGCCAATATCTATAACAATACGTAATTTGTTATGAAAAAATACATAATTTATTATGATAAAACAATAATAATAGAAATAGGGTACCTCTTATTTTCATAAAAAATATTCAGTATATAAAATCAAATTCCCATTTTTCAGTCATGAAGTTATAAAACCCAACGCCAAAATAACTTATAGTATTGACAAACAACTATCTGTACTCTTGCATCGCTTATTGGAATTACTGATTACCGTTCCATGTTATAACAACTGACGTTATGAAAAAAACATGACTTTGTTTACATCGCCATTTTGTAGAAGGGGAAATGTCGTCTGCACACTATGCCGGAATCTGATAGACGTGTTTAGAATCCACCGATTAAGATTATACTTGAAGTATCTGCAGGGTAATTTTTTCTTTTAAATAATATTTTATATTAAAAGAATAATTCATCTGGTCAGCTCATTTCAACCAACGCGTGTTGATATGCCCAGCACGTGTTTTACATGTTCAGTGCGTGTTTTCATCTCCAGCGCGTGATAGCGCGTGTTTTAGATCAAGTCTGTTTGTTTTACGTGTGATGTGACGGAGCTGTGTGAAGATCAGACGCGTGAAATACTCAACGCGCAAAGCACTGCAATGCAAAATGGCTCCCAATTGAGTTAGAGCCACGTGATGAAATCCCTCTATTGCTGTTTATTTGTCAATGTTATGAACCCCACAGTAAAAATTTTAAAACATTTTGATGAAAATTATTCAACATACGAAAAGTCCCATTTTTATTTTAAAAAATTCATTTCGAAAATTATATGAGACCCGATGCTATAATAACTTGCGGTATTGGCAAATCAATATCTGTACTCTTACATTGTTTTGTCTGGGTTACTGGCATACCGTCCCTTGTTGTAACGACGCCAATAGATATAAAATACGACTGGTTATTTGGCGATATTTTGGACCCATAGTAGAAATTCCAAAAAATTATTTTCATGAAAATTATTCAGTATATGAAAATTGATGAGACCCGATGCCATAGTGACTTGCAGCATCAAGAAGCCCACATGTATACTCTTGCATCGTTTTGTATAGATTTGTGAGGCCACGAGGTTGTCACTTAGCTTATTATAACTTTACTTTGATTGTTAACAAACCCCATAATGTATGGGCCATGTGACTTTCAATGCCGAAACATAAGAAGTTGATACGTTCAGGTATCTAGGTATCGTATACTCATTAACATAACATAAGAAGATTACGGGCCAAGAAGGGTCATCCCATAAAAAAAAAAAAAGCCCAAATTTACACCACCAAGGCCACAAAAAAAAAGGAATAAAAAAGAGAAGACGCCCAGAATTAGTAAAGAACTTATCAATGTTGACTTTGGAATTGTAAACAGAATTGGAGCTAATTACTCACTCAGGCAAATCTTTCCACTCATTACTAACTCTTTGCGAAAAGCTAAAACGCTGAATATCTATCCGTTAGAACTCTTTGGTCAACTTCAAACTGTTGTCACATGAGCGTTAGCTGAAATATACAAAAAACAACAGGAAGTCAAAGCATCACTACCAGATAGGAATTTAAAAACCTGAATTATATCGCCACGTACTCTTCTCAACTCAAGCGTGGTCAAACCAAGAATTCGCAACTAAAATTCATCAGAGAGATTCCTTACTTCGGAAATAAGTCTAGTGGCTCTTCGCTGAACCTGCTCCGAAATGGACTTATCCTTCTCATAAAAGGGACTCCAAGCCTAAATGGCATACTCAAGGTGAGGCCTGACTAACTGCTTATACAATTTAAGAACAAGCTCTCTACCAAGAAAAGACAAATTTCTTCTAATAAGACCAAGCATCCTATTTTCCCTTGCAGCTGCTAAAGCACACTGTTAAGAAGGCTTTAGATTGCTAGTAATGATCCCTTTCTTGATCAACACAACCAAGATTTGGACCATTTATGCAGTATTAGAAAGCCAAATTGTTCTGACCAAAATGAATAATTTTGCATTTATCAACATTGAATATGACATCTTATGATAATCGGTGCATTAACGAAGTTTGAAAACGCATTGCAATTGTTAAAAACATGTTTACAAAAAAGAATCCAATTCTGAAGAATAGAAATATTGGAATGGACACGAAAGTCCGTGTCTTGAAGGCATATGTATGGTCTACTCTTCTCTGTGGCTGTGAATGCTGGACAATTACCAGTGACATGAAGAAAAGATTAGAAGCTACGGAAATGTGGTTTATTAGGAGAATGTTGAAAATATCTTGGACAGAAAGGAAAACAAATGATGATGTCCAAAAAGCTTCAGGTATGGAAAGGTCCCTACTCAATGCCATCAAAGGGAGACAGATGGAATTTTTCGGGCATGTTTATCGGGAGGGTGGGTTGGAACAGCTTGCAGTATGTGAGAAAATTGAGAGAAAAAGAAGCAGAGAAAGGCAGCGACTTAAAAATCTCCAAAGCTTAAACAAGTGGGCAACCAACAACAGCCTAAGAAACAATATACTTATGCATTTAGCTCTAAATAGAAATGACTGGAGGGCCATGATCGCCAATGTCTGTTTCAGACTCGGCACCTAGAGAGAGAGAATGACATCTGCCATATTTGGGACCAAGAAACTAACTTATTCAGATCAGTTTGCAAAAGTGAAGAATCCCTAGCATCATCAAAAATCCTGTACCGCTTAGTGTCATCAGCAAATTTACAAACCCTGGAGCCAAGGGAAACATCAATATCATTAAGGAAGATTAAAAAAAGAAGCGGACCCAATACAGAACCCTGAGGAACATCATTTGTAACCTTCTTTCATAGAGATACTTCACCATTACCAACAACTCTTTGTGACTTGTCCACTAACCAAGAATTTATCCAACTGGCACACTTTCCTTTCACACCAAGTGCTCTTGTTTTTATCATGAGCCTGCCTAATAAAACCATATCAAATGCTTTTTGGAAATTTAAATGAATAACATCCACATTATGACCATAATCAACTAGCTTAGTAACATCATCAAGAAACTCCAATAAATTAGAAACACAAAACCTCTTAGGTAAGAATCCATGCTGGGACAAATTCAACAAACCATTGACCAGAAAATGATCTAGTACAACAATAAACTCCATGACCTTGTACACAACACTAGTAAGACTCACTGGCCTATAGATACAAGGCAAAATTTGGTCACCCTTTTTAAAAATAGGATTGACATTAGCAATTCTCCAATCACTAGGAACAACACCAACATTAAAGCACTTTGAAAATATAATACTTAAGGGAACAGAAAGAACATCAGAACACTCACGTAAGACAGCAGGATGTATACCATTTGGACCGAGTGCTTTATTTGAGTTCAAACCTTTCAACTTCCTGGACACAACGTCAACTGAAAAATAAACATTCTTAATGGATACTGAAGAGTGCACACTAAGATAATCCACAACTTCATGTTTTCTTCTGCTTTTCTTTTGTGCAGGTCCAGGTGCCCCAGCTGATAGTCATACAACAGATTCCTTTCCATTGTAAACTTAGTTAAGTCAAACACCTGCTCCCTACAGCCTTATAGGCCCTGATATAGAAGATATGTATTTTGGTTGGTTAGCCATGGCTTAGTATTATTTTAGTGCTAAATTGGATACAGCTTGACAGCAAAGGCTACTGGAGACATGCGGCGTTATGGCTCCTTGTGAGTTTAATGTATCTTAATTCTATTTGTATCTTTTAAGAAGAGCAAAGTCCATGATCGGGGTCATGTTTTAGGGACGCCGGGCCTTTTCCTCCCGTTTTGGGGTTGGTACACTTGTTATTTGTTTATTCCAAATTCGGCCTTAAGCTTGTACAATTTGTGTAAGTTCAAGGGCGTGGCACTTGGCAATTTCCGAGTTCACCCTTGCCGGGTATTTTAGGGATTTCTGGCATAGAGGGTTGGTATTCCTCGTGGGGAAAGTTTCAGGTCCCCTCCGTTACGGCGACCTTGATTTATGAAGTCGGTCTCGTAAAATATTTGTTTTACAAGCCGCCCATGCTCCGGTAACTTGCTTTAAGATATATTGATTTATTTATTAAAGCTTGAGGGTCTCGTGAAATATTTGTTTCACAAGCCGCCCATGCTCCGGTAAGTTTCTTTAAGATGTATTGATTTATCTATTAAAGCTTAAGTTTTAGTTGGCAACAAAACTTGCTTGGGAAGGAAACGTTTCTTGGATATCTGTTTATTCCGCATCCGTCTGTAAAACGTGTTCCTTTAGAAGTACATTTTGAGGAAGCCAGGTGCTTTTTCGTTATTTGAAACTTTGTTCCTTTTTTTTGCGCTCATTCGAGCCGTACCTTGAAACATTAAACATTTATGTAATTTAGCAAGTTGTATTTTGGGTGCCAGTTATGTGTCTAATTTTAATTTTGTCAGCCGAGAAAAAGAAATTCTTATAATTAAATTAGCAATTTTGAGGCTTCCCTTAAGGAAGTGCCCTCCCTTTAAGCCCTGCGGGGACATGTTTTTGTCTTGTAACTAAGAACCATTAAAAGCTATGAACAGTTACTGTTTGAACTCGAACCTATTTTTCTTTGTGTAATTTATATCCTGCTCTCTCTTTGTTTTTTAGGAATTAATTAGGATAGTTTGTAGCTTAGGCTTCCTCCTCCCTTTCCAATCTGTTGTCCCGTTCATGCCCCGGGGTGGGGACGTACTTGTGGGGTGTTTCTTTTAAATATGTTAGTAGCCCCTCTGGTGTATTCCCCCTCCCGAGACCCTCTCCTGGCACTGAGTGGCATCCAACTGCCCAGCTACCCACGCTACCGCTTAAACTTGGGGCTGGGTGCTCCTACAATAGAGGGCGCTACAGAATGATGGCATACCGTAACATGAAATAACGGCTGTATAACGACAATAACGGATTTGAAATATGGCTGGTTATTTGACGATATTATAATTATGAACCCATAGTAAATAATACAAAAGAGATTTTCATTAAAATTTCTCAGTATATGAAAAAGGCCCTTATTTGTCTAAAATTATATCCTGGGCCCTTATTTGTCTAAAATTATATCATAAAAAGTTTACAAAGGGTTTGATAAGAAATACTAAAGTACTTTTTGAAAAACGTTTGTTCAAAGAGGTTAAGATTAATACTAAGTCGTTTCATTCGTATGTTTGCTCAAAGCAAAAAAAACCAAGCAGGTTGTTGGTCCCCTTTAGGTTAATGATGGTGTTACTATCAATTGTGGTAAGGATATGGCTGAGGTTTTAAATGACTACTTTGTGTCTGTTTTTACTACGGAGTCGCTGATGATGTTGTGGATTATCTTCAGTGTGCACTCTCCAGTATCCATTAAGAATGTTGATTTTTCAGTTGATGTTGTGTCTAAGAACTTGAAAGGTTTGAATTCAAATGAAGCACCCGGTCCAGATGGTATACATCCTGCTGTCTTACGTGGGCGTTTTGATGTTCTTTCTGTTCCTCTTTGTATTATCTTTTCAAAGTGATTTGACGTTGGTGTTGTTCCTAGTGATTGGAGAATTGCTAATGTCAATCCTATTTAAAAAAAAAGTGACCACAGTTTGCCTTGTAACTATAGGCCAGTTAGTCTTACTAGTATTGTGTGAAAGGTCATGGAGTCAATGATGTTGCACTAGATCATTTACTGATCAATGTTTTGTTAAACTTGTTCCAGCATGGGTTCTTACCTAAAAGGGGTCGTGTTTCTAATTTATTGGAGTTTTTTGATGATGTTACAAAAGAAGTTGATTCTGGTCATAACACGTAACACCATCATTACCCTGAAGGGGACCAACAACCTCCTTGGATTTTGCTTTGAGCGAACATATAATAAAACGACTTAAAATTAATCTTAACCTCTTTGGACAAACGTTTTTTATAAAGCAATTTAGTATCTCTCATCAAACCAGGCCCGTAGCAGCCGCTGCGGCTGGTGCGGCGATCGCCGCACCACTTTTTCACAATAAATAACATAATAATAATAATAATAATATAAATATAAAAATAAAAAAATAAAAAATAATTAACAATACAAAAATATCAGTATTTTCTGAGGATATACCCTCCTCTCCAAGTATTACGCGGTTATATTGGTAATTCGTAAGAATGCGCAACACTATCCCCATCCGAAGTGTTCAATCTGTTGGCACGCGTACGCGTGAAATTTAAGCTAATAAGTGCAAGCATGGCATAGTTGTGAAATTTTTCCTTACGAGCTGAAGTCCACGTTCACTCCAAGTTGTATTGATTTCAAGTCGACATACTTTGCATGAAATCAACACAACTTGGAGTCGACATCAGATGCAAATTAAACTGCTTATCCAATCACAGGGCGAGTAACTATACAACTTGGAGTCACGGTCGAGTTGTGGACTTATGGCACACTTGGCGCACCATACACGTGCGTGATCTAGGCTAGACCTACCTGTACACCAAATCAACCAGTAATCAATTTCCCAAAACGAAGATTTGGACAGAAAAACCCAGAACTTCGTGCGTTCCAACCAAGTTGGTTCAACCAGTTTGCTTGGTTGCATTATGACGAATCAAATGATATGGCATTCTGCTATACATGCATCAAGGCATACAAGGCAAAGAAGCTTAATTCACCAAACATGGATTCCGCATTTATCGCTAAAAACAAAGGTTTTAAAAATTGGAAAGAAGCGACTCGGAGGTTCAAGGCACATGAAGGTAGTGTTTGCCACAAGGATGCAGTCTTAATGGTTGTGACATTGCCAAAGATAACTAAAGATATTGGAGAAAGTTTATCACAACAGATTGGAAGAAAAAGGGAAGAGCGACAACAAATTTTTATGAAAATCATTTCTAATGTGAGATTCCTGGCACGGCAAGGACTATCTTTCAGGGGTGATGGGGATGAGTCGGATTCTAATCTTATAACTCTTTTCAAGTTGCGTGGTGAAGATGATTCACGGATTCAAAACTGGTTATTACGGAAATCTAACAAGTATCTCTCTGCTGAAATTCAAAACGAAATTTTACAGACAATGGCACTAACGGTAAGACTTAATTCAATTATACATTTTAGGAGGCGGAAGATATTTCATAATTGCGCAAACAAAATCAGAATAGCAAAGACTTAACCCCTCCCCAGCGTCGGAGGAACAGAAAGTAATATAGGGATCACTATACCAATTGCAGCGGAACAAAGGAAATATCGACGTGGGCGCAGGAGACCATCATTATAAAAAAAAAATCCAGACTATCACTCTTACCCCCACCCCACCCCTCAAAAATGGTTCTGAAGTGCTGCTATATTTTTTGTTTGAATTTTTAATTTAAGCTGCATGGGGCGCAGATTCATGTTTGTTTTTTGTTTATTTATTTATTTTTGTTACGCGTCAATATCGCATTCGCCTTCCTTTTAATTTGTAAATCTCTTTTGGAACATATCTACTCACATCTATAAAGCATATGTACCATGCAAGTGTGCGTTGAGCATGCCTTTTTAAACATTTGTGTACTAATTTTCAATGAAATAAAATGGTATAGCTCGTTAAAATGGTATAACTCGCCAGACCTTTTAAATTTCATTTAAAGCCACAATTGGCGACTAGCGCGCACGTATAGTTACTAACATCCGTGCTAATTTTTTATATGCACCATTTCTTTTTTATAGGTTTTACGTGAGGTTGTTTCAAATATTCAGACAGCTCCATTCTATACAATTATGGTGGATGAAACCCCGATGTTTCCAACAAGGAACAGGTTGTGATATGCATACGGTGGGTCGACGACCAGTTTGAAGTTCATGAAGATTTCATTGGATTGTATGAAGTGTCTTCAACAACCGCCGATGCATTAGTTGCCGTCATCAAAGATGTTCTCCTTCGAATGCAGTTATCCCTTCAGAAGGCAAGAGGTCAATGCTATGATGGAGCGGCTGCCATGTCGGGTGTACACGGAGGTGTTGCAAAGAAGATAATTGATGAACAACCAGGCTTTGTATACACATTGCTATGGTCATGCCCTTAATCTTGCATGTGGTGACACCATAAAGAGAAACCGGCTAATGTGTGATGCTTTGGAAAATACAAGGGAAATTACCAAACTAATTAGGAACTCCCCTCGACGTGGAACTAAGTTTATCGAGATGAAGGAGAGGATTGGGAAGGAGTGCTCCACTGGAATCCGTGTCATGTGTCCAACTCGGTGGACAGTTAGAGCAGATGCACTTCGGAGCATTCTGGAAAACTACGAAGTTCTACAGAATGTTTGAAAGGAGTGTCTCTTGGAGGAAAAGGATCCTAGCACAAAGGGTCGACTGAGAGGTGTGGCTTCTTACATGAAGAAGTTTGATTTCTTATTTGGTATAAAGTTAGCACACCTGATCCTAAGTCATAGCGACAATTTGAGTAGGACTTTGCAACACGCCTACATTTCTGCTGCGGAAGGGCAGAGTGTCGCAGAGAAAACCGTTTCCACTATTGAAGGCATACGAAGTCAGTTCGACACTTTCTGGGAGGCCGTAGGATTACTTGCTTCTACACTCAATGTGAACCAACCAAAGACACCACGAAGAAGAAAAGTCCCAATCCGGCTTGATGGTCCTTCTATTAATGATCAACCTGCAAGTGCGAAGGAGTATTTCAAGCGAACCTACACAGAGGCTATTGACAACATCGTTAACTGCATACGAGATCGTTTTAAGCAGACGGGGTACCAAACCTATGTCAAGCTACAGAACCTCCTCCTAGATGCATGTAATGGCAAAGGAATTGGGGAGAATTTTCACTACGTTTCTGATTTCTACAAAGACGACATTGACTCAAGTCAACTCAGAGTCCAGCTGGAAACGCTGGGTCACACATGTAAACCGCCTGAATGTACCAGTGTCAGTGTGTATTCGCTTCCTGATATAGTGAAGTATATGAAGTCTTTAGATTTCGGTACGAAATTGCTTCTATCTGAAGTGTGCATTTTGCTTAAACTTGTACTTGTCATGCCAGCTACAAACGCGGTAAGCGAACGTTCTTTCAGCGCTCTGAAACGCATCAAGACGTACATGCGAGCCACCATGAAACAGAAACGACTGAACCATCTACTTGTCCTCCATGTCCACAAAGACACGACAGATAGCTTGGATCTGACGAAAATAGCAAGTGAATTTGCCGACACTACTCACCATCGTGCAGTCTTTGGATCATTTCTCCAAGCCGGCAAATAGTCGAATACAGGAATAGGCCTATAGTCTCGTCACTCTCGTGTCCTTGAATTCAGTGAAACTTTTGTATAGATTACGAAATATTATCCTATAAGACTATCAGTTTATCATTTTAGTTTTTTCTTAAAAACAAGCTTACTTCATTCCATAATTTATCTGAAAAATTATCTAAACATTTTGTTGGACTTTCTGTTTTGTTGTTGCCATCGATACTTTGGATAGATTACTAAGATCAGACTGAAGTTGATGTGACAACAAACAAGTTTCAACAGTTCAAGTTGATTTATATATGATATATTTTGAGAATAACCTCCCCCTCCCCATATTTTGAAAAATGACAGGGCAAAGTTCACGGATTAACACATCTGATAATAGCATGAAAAAAGGGATATGGAGCTCAAATTTACGAATCCCCTCCCCCCATCCCCCTCCTCCCACCCGCCACAAAAAATGGTGGTTTAGATGTGAGTGTCGGCAAGGATATGGTCCCTACACCCCTCCATAAGTGAAAAAATAATACATATGTATACGTTCAGACGTTTTCGGGGTTAAGAAAATTAAAGTCAGAAGTGTGAAGTTGTATTTCCTTATGATTTTGCCCAAACGTATTTTGCCTTCAGAACTAGGGTCAGTTGACTCGTTAAATTGTGCTTTTTGAAAGAATAGAAATTACTGTTATCTGGTGATGTTCCGATATGATTATGATAAACATGTTCTGTATGAAAATATACTTTAACAGTTTGAAGAAACGTGGTTGGCATAATTTTGTGTAAAGTCGGAACGATCCATTTTATAACAAAACAGATAGACCTATTCACATATTCGTCCAAAATAGAGGATGTTCAAATACAGCTTGCAAGACCTGGGAAGTGTCATTTCTGGCAATCTAGAGGTACCTTTTTTCCGAGAATTTTTTTTTTCCACGCTACGCGCCAACCCATGGTGGCGCTCCGCTTAGATAATATCAACGTCGCCGCACCACTAAAACAAACGGTGCTACGGGCCTGCATCAAACCCTTTGTGAACTTTCATGATCCTTATACCTAGCAAGCTCCGCAGAACACCTACTAAATTTAAAACAACGCCACAAATTCTTCTTTTTTCGAACAGCCTGCAAAACCTCCCGAGACATCCACACTGGCCGATTACGCCAACAGACTTTCATTAATGGGACAAACCTATTTACACCCTCCAAAACTATAATTCGGAAAACATCCCATGCTTTAGAAGGATCTAATTCACGGAGCAAAGAAGTCCAATCGAATGACAAATTATCCATAAGTGCAGCAAAGTCAGCATTCTTAAAATATAAAACCAGTTTATTGGCTGGAGAAACCTCTGTGAAACAATACAGATCAAAACTAATGAGATCATGATCACTACACCCTACCTTACCGCTACTTAGCACATTTCTAACCATACTTTCTTTACTACTGAAAATCAAATCCAGACAATTTCTACCACGCGTGGGAAACAACACATGCTGGGTAAAAAAGCAGTTAGATACAGCTTCCAGACATTCTTTACCATGTGGACCACTAGTACAAAAATTCCAATCAATGTCTGGAAAATTAAAGTCACCAAAAACAATAACCCTCCTAGAAGCAACTTTTCTGAAGCAGACAAGCAATTTCTGATTATTCTTAGACTAAAATTTGGTGATCTATGCACAACACTAACAACCACTGAACTACCAACTTTGCCATCAACAATAAGCTCACACCTTAGGCAATTTGAAAAACCAAAGAAAACTGAGCAGTCCTATCTATACAATTAAAACTGTCTTTCACAAACAATAAAGATTACCTTCTCTACCATGGAGAGTATCTAATCTGCCTGAAAACTGAGTAACCTCGAATATGTATCTTTGTATCACTAATTTCACTATAAATCCAACTCTCAGTAATACCAATTATATCAGGTCTACTAATTAAAACCTCAACCAGAAGCTCATCACGCTAACTCAAAATGCTACGAAACATTTGAAAACATAACCTTAATTTTACCACTAGAACAATCCCTATATCCAAAAACATGCCTGACAGGTGGGTTTAAACTCTCACCCCCGTGACTAGTTTAAAGGACTCAGATCCTTAATTGCACAATTGACACCCCTAGCAAGAACACGAGGACCTTTCCTAGTTAAATGCAAACCATCTCTCATTAACTAATCATCCCGAGATTCAAACTGATGCCAGAAATTTACAAAACCGAACTCAAATAGACGACAAATACTCTCTAACCAACTATTGATCAACAACATTTCATCTATCATGAAGGAACTACTCCTATGCGGCAATATACCAACATCTAGAACCCTAAAACCTGTGTCCTTTAACTTGAATAACAAATCCATGAAACTACACCTAGCAGAATCAACATTTCTCCTTGATATATCATTTGTACTAATTGAAACTTTTACGGTATCTTCACCCATACATAAAGTCTCAACACGAGAACTATCATCATCAACCCTAGCCCCTGAAAGACACACCCTAATCCTTCTACTACGATCTACTCCACAAAACTCTGTGTCAACATACCTAACAAGTGAATCTCTATCCATAACACCTTATCCCTAACAGAATCCACAGGCAACGTACCAGATAAATCAACAAGCTCACGGCCAATGGTACCTGTACAATCATCAACTACATACTACTCTACATCATGCTTGTCAACAGAATCTGATCCATAGACTATCTACCTGAACTCCAAAGCCTTCAACCTTGCACACTTTGAACAGAAAAATGCAAAACTATCAACCGAAGCTTTATCAAAACTACATGTCGCACCGGACTCCTGAAAATCAATCCACATATTACAACTCTCACAATGAAACGAATTCTCTATGATCATACAATATAATTAACCAGAAGCAGAAAAGCAAAAGCAGTAACCTGAAAGAGAAACAATAGGCCTAAAAATATCTACAGAAATACCTTAGCTTCAACACACACTGTAGGCCAGTAAGTCTTACTAGTTTTGTGTGCAAGGTCATGTGGTCCATTGTTGTACTAGAATTTGTCCCAGCGTGGGTTCTTACCTAAGAGGTCTTGGATTTCTAAATTATTGGAGTTTCTTGATGATGTTACAAAACAAGTTGATTCTGGTCATAATGTGGATGTTATCTATTTAGATTTCCAAAAAGCATTTGATATGGTTTTATTAGGCAGGTTTAGATGAAAACAAGAACACTTGGTGTGGAAGGAAAGTGTTCCAGTTGGATATATTCTTGGTTAGTGGACAGGTCACAAAGAGTTGCTGTTAATGGTGAAGTATCTCCATGGAAGTAGCTTACAAATGATGTTCCTCAAGGTTCTGCATGTATTGGGTCCGCTTCATTTCTTAAACTTCGATAATGATATTGATGTTTCCCTTGGCTCCAGGGTTTGTAATTTTGCTGATGTCACTAAGCTGTACAGGATTTTTGATGATGCTAGGGATTCTTCACTTTTGCAAACTTGTCATTCAATGGCAGATGTCATTCAATGTTGATAAATGCAAAGTTATTCATTTTGGTCAGAACAATTTGGTTTTTGATTACTGCATGAATGGTTCAAATCTTTGTTGAGTTCATCAAGAAAGGAATCTGGGTGTTGTCATTACTAGCAATTTGAAGACTTCTTAACAGTGTGCTTTAGCAGCTGCAAGGGCAAATAGGATGTTTGGTTTGATTAGAAGAAATTTGTGCTTTCTTGGTGGAGAGGTTGTTCTTAATTCGTGTAAGCAGTTAGTCAGGCCTTACCTTGAGTATGCTATTCAGGCTTGGAGTCCCTTTTATGAGAAGAAGTAGTTCATTTTGAAGCAGGTTCAGCGAAGAGCCACTAAACCTATTCCCGAAGTAAGAAATCTCTCTGATGAATTTAGGTTGCGAATTCTTGGTTTGACCTCACTTAAGTTAAAACGAGTACGTGGCGTACGAGTTTCTTGCATGTTTCAGCTAATTCTCATGTGACACGTGGTAACAGTTTGAAGTTGACCAAAGAGCTCTCACGGATAGATATTCGGCGTTTTAGCTTCTTGCAAAAAATTGTTAATGAGTGAAATGGTTTGCCTTAGTGGGTAGTTAGCTCCAATTCTGTTCACAATTTCAAAGTCAACATTGATAACTTCTTTATTGACTCTGGGCGTCTTTGATATATTATTTTTTGGGGTTAATTTTGTGGTGGTGGTAGTGTTAGTTTGGGCTTTTTATGGGGTGACTAACCTTTCTTAGCCCGTAATCTTGTTATGTTATGTTATGACACATAACACATATGACACATATAAATCATATAGCTATATAGGGGAAAACATTTTGATTGTTTTAATACCAGAATTATTGTCCGAAAGTTTCTAATATTTTAGATCTTGATCTAGTATTTTGAAATTTTAGAGAAATTGTTCATTTTTCTTCAACTTTAATTAGATCTCTGGAAAGTTTCAAGATTAGTAATATTTAAAGGCATACAAAACCTTATGTAAGTTTTACACCTGGTAAGAATTTATCGTTCTCTAATCCTAAAGTTTGACCTGAATTATGATTTACATTTTTTGTATTATCAATGACCAAAGAGCTTCTACAATGACACATATCTTGAAATTAATGTTAATATTTTCTTCTTCCTCCTCGTTCGCTTCTCTAGCAGGTGTCGATTGTAGCACTATCGATAGAAGCTGCCGTTGACGAAGATCCTAGGCAGCTAGCAGGCTAGTGCCAAAGAGTTTCTTCTGTCTGGCTGTGCACACCTTGTTGGTGATCAGATGATATGATGGCCACAGCACCTCCTATAGAGCGATCTTTGATAATGTGGCATAACCATGAGGAAAGGGGGTAGCAAATGCCTCCAATTCCTTTTGATTTCTCCCTGTGGTGAAATTTTGACCCTAGAAAAATATTCCTATAAAATTATTATATTAAGATGATGCATAATAAATCAAGATTGTTAACTCGAGTATAAACATTAACTAACAGACACTAAAAATCTCCTTCAATTTTCAGAAAATCCTTAATATTCGGGAAATTCCCTTCATTTTGGGAAAATTTCCTTCCAATTTCTGAAATTTTCTTTCATTTTAATGAAATTGGCTTTTAATTTTTGTGAAATCTACTTCATTTTTGGGGAAGTTTCTTCAAATTGCCTTCATCTTGGGAATATTTTCTCTAAATTTCTTCAATTTTAATTCATTTAAGTAAAATATTTTTTTAATTTCGTAAAATTTCCTTCATTTTTGCAAAAGTTTTTTTAATTTTTCTTCATTCTCAGGTAATCAAATTCATTTTCCTAAATTTTCTAGCAGTAATTTTACATTTTCGGCAAATTTCCTTTTTTAGAAAAATTTGCTTTCATTCTTGAAAAAGTTTCTTAAATTTTCGGGAAGTTTGCTTCATTTTTGTGATTTTTTTTCTTCAAATTTCCGGATATTTCCTTCAGTTTTGGAAAATCTACTTCAATTTTCTTTTTTTTTTGTAAAATTTGCTTTGATTCTTGGGAAATTTCTTTAATTTTTTTCCTTCAATTTTTAGGAAAATTTTACGTAAAGCTTGCTTCATTTTTGAATTTTCGGGAAGTTTTCCTAAATCTGTAAATTTGAGAAAACTTCCTTAATTTTATGAGAATTTTTTCAAACATTTTGGGAAAATTCCTTCCCAATTTTTTTAATTTCCTTTATTTTTGTGAACTTTGCTTTCATTCTCGGGAGATTTCCTTCATTTTCTGGAAATTTTCAGGAAATTTTCTTCATTGCCAGGAAATGTTCAATTTGTGAATTTAATTTTTTTTTTTTTTTAAATTTTACCAAATTTTTTAATCATTTTACGACCAACCTCCCACATGTCAAATTTCTTCTAATCCTACACCTGACTTTATCAAATATCCCTTCTGCATGTTTTGTACCCCAATCCAGATTCATTTATGAAAAAAGGATATGGAATATGAGCAACTACATGTTATGCAGTGGGTTCTGTGAGTCCGTGGCACAGTCCAATTTTGAACTTGGTGAACATGTGATATTCGAGACGGCAATGTCCAGTTCTTAGTCTAAAGATTATCACCTGATCTCTCCGACTGAGTATTGTCCTTTTAGTTTTATCCTGGTTGTTGATCTATCCATTTCTTGTGCTGATATTTCTTTGAGCATATTCGAAGTTAGTGCCATTAAACATCTAAACAGGGTCGGGGGGCAGGAAAGGGGGAAAATTTATGAAATCGAGGGGACCAAAATTCAAAGATGCTTTAAAAGTTTGCCATCAAAAGATCAGGAAGTGAAAGGCCCGAGTTCATATTGCATTCTAAAATAAAGTTATAAACTAGCCTCAATTTAAGTTTAGGCTATATATTTCTGCCTTTCCTAAATCTAAGGCTTCCCTAGAGCAGCCACTGCTTAATCAGTTTCCATTTCATGGGATGGGATGGGTATATAAAAACCTGATTTTTTTTCCCGTGCAAAATAACTACACATAGGCTAAATATAATCCCCCTCCCTCCCTCGTTTAACAAAAAAATTAAGGAAGTTGCTAGCTTGTTTGCTTTCCTTTTCTTTCTCAAACGAGATAAGCAGTATTGTTAACCCCTGTATTGTCAACGTTTGTAGCCTTTTGAAATCACCACCTTTTATCTTTTTGTCAATACCCAGTAGCCGCTTTAACATACAATACGAGAGGCCGTCATTGTCAACAACCACCAAACAGCCCATCACTAAATAGGCGTCTCTAGCTCTAACACTAACAGTATCAACATGACAGCGTACCTTGTCGTTAATGGCAACAGGGTGCACTTAAGAAAGTTGAATAGGACTCTAACCCTATTATATACGATCCTAAAGATAATAAAGCATGTGAGGAGTTTATGCAGTTACTAAACTAAATTATTAGCGCTAATTAGATTTACTGTTGTCGAAGAAGTATTAATCGTCTTACAAGAAGCAAATTGTGTGAATATATTTGTTGCAGCACAGTATTTGAAGCATAAATTGCTTTTTTTTTTTTTGTATTGCTGATCAGATTGATTAGCACTGCAGAGCCCGCCTGCGCCTAGGCTAAGTGTAAAATAAGCTGACTATGTACGTTACGTTACCGACGTATGTTAGGCATACCAAATTAGTGTGGAATCACATTCGACGCAAGGATCATTTCTCTCGTAAGTTGTAGTAAATGAACCTACGGATATATTTGGATATAAATGATTTCAGTGATAAACAATGAATCTTTGTGAATTTGGTTAAATGAGGAAAGGAATACGTCTCTCAATGATTCACTGTACACCGCTCTTGCTGAAAGTGTAGCACTCCCAACTTGTTCAGTTGTTAGTGTTACAATTACTCACGTTCTCGTTATGCACAGTAAGTTGACCCTGGCCCTAGGCCTATTTTTACTTTACGCAGGCCCTACAGGCTACATACAGTATTATTTGATCTTTTTCCGTTGTTGTTGTTAAAGGGTTTACGTTAATGGGACACACCGAATTACATCGTTGCACAACCTGTGGCAGGTAACTCTGATTATGATGATGTGATAATGCATCAAAAGCCTTAAGACATAGGCTAGTCTAGATTTTTGTAGAACATAATTGTGCCCAGTTTTACCCATAAAGTGAAAAATTATGAAAGCCTATATAGGCCCTGACGTTAATGAATGTGTTTCTGTTTGTGCATCCAGAAAATTGTGCGCACACTTTTATCTCACAAAATTAAACCTGGCAACAAAAGATTAATGTTTATTAATTATTTGTATTAACGTTAGTAGGCCTACAGATAAAAACACTTACTTATGGCATGCACTTGTGCGTCATTGTACCAAATTGTGGAGGCGGTTAGTTTCTGCCCCAGGAAACTGGTGTTTTCCGGCCCCAAAAACTTGGAGCGAAAAACAATTTTTTCAACTGAACTTTTTTTGCACCTATTTGAGGAATTGAAAATTTCAAATCAATAAGGCATTGTTGGTTTAAGTCTGTCGCATTAAATAAAGGAAAGAATAGATGGGTTGGGATAAATAGATCAGAATCAGATTAGGATTATTGAGTGGTAGTACCAGTGTAAAGCATTTTTATGCTAATCCGATATCAAAGTATTGTGTAAATGAGATAAACTTTTGTGATAAAAGGCGGATAACTTGTAGCGTGTTAATAACATTTGATGGGATTTTCGTAATCCTTTTATTTGATTTTAAATGTATCATTGGACGTTAATGATTTAGGACGTTAATGATTTTAGGGTTGAAACTTTTTGCAATGAATTTTAGGAGTTTACTTTGATTTTCAAAATTTTCTGTATAAAATAGAACTTGTTCGTTCAGTGCCATTAATTTCATATTTTCTAAATGATTGATCAAATATTTTTCTTTAAAAATTATTAAGAATACTGTAAAGTAAAATTTGCAATAAATGTTTTTCAATTTGTTTTTGAAATTTATATTTGAATTATGCAAAATTGGCAATTTATTTTCAAAGAAATACTACATAAAAATTAGTACAAGAAGTGCTATGATGACATCACAAGTTTGTGACTTATACTCGGTATAAAAGTCATTTTTATGCAGGCAATACAATTTTGTTCAATACCTTCCTCTATAGCATTGAGATATCAACATATCTTTTTACCGATCTGTTTCTTAAATTTTTCTCTATCAGATACATAAAGTCTGTCGTATTTAGAGAAAGTAACTTATTCAACAACTGTTTTACTCAAAAATTTCCAAACAAATTTGTTATTTTCAAATTGTAAAGACGTTACTATGTTCAAAATTAAAGACACATATGTTCACAAACAAACAATTTATGAACGTCTTGATTATTAATATTTTATCACTTAAATACAGTGTATGTGAGAAGCTTTAAGCAACCGAAACTCAAAAAAAAAAAGTTATTGCTTTTTAAAACCTTTGAAAGGCTAGTTCATACACAAACAAATTTGAATTGTTCTAATAATAAGATTTTATATTTACGGAAAATTGGTATATGTGCAAAATTCAAATGAAACTTGTATTGAACTGTAAAAATTCAGAGAAATGAAGAGGTGAAGCTTATTGTTTTCCACAACTTATTTTCATCTTACTTCGATGATTTTGAACTCCTTAAAGTAAAACTTGTATTGAACTGCAAAAATGCAGAGAAATAAAGTACAATACCAATGATGCCATTCCATCAGCTTTTTATTTACTATAAAGACTTGCTTACCAAACAACTAGTTTATTATTTACTAAGACTTGTTTACCTCACCCTGTTATCCTCTTACATCGAAAATAAATTTGCATTAACCTTACTTATCCTACAGTATAAGCCACGATTCCAATTTGCTTGTATACATAATACTCACTTAAGAAAACAGTATTTTCCGCCCCCAAAAACGGTGTTTTCTTTCCTAGGGGCGGAAAATACCATTTTTGGGGGCGGAAAATTCAAATTTTTAGGCGTGGTAAATAACATGACTCCCAAATTGTCAGTCACCAGAGTGACTATGGGGTGGTCAATTTACTTCAGACCCATTGACTTTGTACAAAGGTGATTGATTTGGGGTAAGTCATTTCACAAAAAATGTCAATCACCTACTGTGACTTAAGGGGCGCGTCAATGTACATGTTTTGTCCACCCACTTGCACTTTGGTGCAATGACTCACCTCGTCCAGGGGTGAGTCGCTCAATTGACAAGTGTGTTATGACTTTTATATATTACGACACAAGTTTTAGTAATTTTCTTACCAAGGTTGAAATAAGTACATGTAAGACTTGTTGCCCTCCTTCTACAGATCATGGCTTGCAGACTTTCAGAAGGTTTCATGAACACTTCATACATGGGCAATAGCCAGCACTTACAGGCAGTCAGGGTTGAACTTTACTAGGTGTAGTGATCATTCCAAAAGACATTTAAGCCTTGACTTGAGACTGTTAAGTGATGAGGCATTAACAACACAATCATTCAAACTGTTCCAAGTATTGATAATTCGCAAAGCCAAGATAGAAAGGTGTCGTGTTATCCTACATCTAGTTTTTATATTTTCCAAGTGTGACCTCTTATCCTGGAATCTTTATCTTGCTCAAAAATTGATGTCGTCCAAACCATGCAGAATATTATACACTTGTACTTTATAACATTTCTGATGCATCTAAACTGAAGTAAAGGTATGCCAATATTTCTTAAACGGTCACATTACGGAAGATCTTGAATAAAAAGAATAAACTTGGAACTCTTTTCTGTACTTTTTCAATTCTCCTGCCATCTTGTTTAGTATACAGATTCCAAACTGGCATGTAATATTCCAAAACTGGTTTCACTAAAGCTTTGTAAATAACTCAAAACATATCAACAGAGGCGGCAGAAGATGTTTGCAATGGGGGGTGGGGGGAACAGGATCTGAGGGGCACTTTCCAGCTATCTTATTTTCAAAGCATGTAGGACAGCAATATAGCTTTATATAGTAACCCCACTCCACGGAAAATTTAGAAACTTTTACAGGTTTGAAAATTACTGGTGACCCATTTTCCCTTCTTTTTTGATTAATAGTTTCAAAAATTCAAGATATTGTGATCCAAATTTCTGTAAAATATAGTGAGTTTATTGTAGATCAAGATTAGCCATTGTATGGTTCATGAATAAGAATAATTAATGTCTAAATTAATGTGAAAAGCAACAGGGTCCTTATCAAGGCCATCATTTTTTTGCTGCTGTGAATAAGATCTGATCTGTAACTATTTTTAGCATAAAATAAGACCAGATGGCCCAAATTCACACCCAGTGTTCAGCGAATCAGTGGCAAGTGTCCCATTGTATGTTTTTTCTAGAACCCAAATTAAACTTGGCGCTCTGCGAGCGAAATTTGATGTTTGTGTTGCTTTCTTTAATCTGTCAATAAAAAGATCAAATATAATAAGGGGACTTAAATATATTTTAATATTTCAAATAAGCCTTTTTTTAAATTTTTAAATCTGTCAGTCTGTAAAGGCATGAAAGGAGCACCTTTTTACTTTACAAAGAAGATGGGGAGAGGGCACCCAGTTTATGTCATTCCAATGGCCCGGATGCCAATAAAAGGTTTTGCCCGTCATGGCCCATTTAAAAAATGCCCCACTAATGAAATTTGGGGTCGCTCGCATACTCTAAAAAGGTCCTATTTTAAAGAGTTTGTACAATTTATAAGCTGGGAAAATGAAGGTAGGAAGAAGTGGGCTTTAAGTATGAAAAGTCAAATATTGTCCAATATGTATAGGGCTGTTGGGCCCCATCTGTGTTTTATGGGACAATTTCAGAATAGTGTACTGTATGTGTGCGAAGCACGTGAAATTTCACATTTTTGTTGAGTATGCACAGCATAATGTGAACCTATGCAATGGCGATTTCGTCCATCCGGCAGTCCGGCCGTCCACAATTTTTTCTGAGATTTCCTCAGAAATGTTAAAGTTTTTTGAGAATTCCTCAGAAAATGTTAAGTTTCTTCAGAATTCCTCAGAAAAAGTAAGTTTCTTCAGATATCCTTATGTAAGGTGAAAGTTTTTCAAAGACACTTGAAACAGATTAAAGACTAGTTTCCTTAAAAAGTCAACAAAACATTTGATATTTCCTGAGAAAATAACTGTAAATGATATAATTTTCAATATTCTTCAGAGATCATCAAGCATCTCTCTTATAGCACTGGAGATTTAAAATCCTTAAAATTCTTCAAATATTTGGAGGCATGATTATTAAACTCTGCCTTTATTATTGAGTGCATTTGCATAAAATTGCTACATTATATGAACTGAGTCTGACCAGACTTTTTATTTATTTAGTATGCTCAGTCAGGGAGTGTGACAGGATGTGACTGCATATGGACATAAAGAGGGATGACATGTGGGACATGGATGGGGGACATGTGGGACATGGATGGGGGCCATGCGGGACATATGATATAATACATGTATATACCACGTGGTATGCACCAAGGGCTATATCAGGCATAATTATTTGACTTCGCCTTTTTATCTTATTCAACAACTTATTTGCATATAAGTTATTATATGAACTGACACTTTTATACATACAGTAGTATGCTCATTCAGCTGTGATAGCTAGGATGAGACTTCTTACGGAGCCTGTGGGATGTCATGTGGGACATGGATGTCATGTGGGACATGGGATGTCATGTGGGACATGGATGTCATGTGGGACATAGGATGTCATATGGGACATGGGATGTCATGTGGGACATGGGATGTCATGTGGGACATGGATGTCATGTGGGACATGGGATGACATATGGGACATGGGATGTCATGTGGGACATGGGATGTCATGTGGGACATGGTATGTCATGTGGAACATGGTATATCATGTGGGACATGGGATGTCATGTGGGACATGGGATGTCATGTGGGACATGGGATGTCATGTGGGACTTGGTTGCATGTAGGACATGGAATATCATGTGGGACATGGGGTGGGATGCCATGAGTAACACAAGAGTGGCATAGGTTGGGATGTCATGTGTGACATAAGTTAAGAAGCTATGTGGGACATAGGGTAGGAGGCCATGGGGACATGGGATGTGATGCTATATGGGATATAAAAGTAGAATTGTCATTGAGACGTTGGGAGGGATACCATGTGGAACATATGGTGGGATCCAATGTGGGACATGAGGTGGGATACCATGTGGGACATCAGGTGGGAAGCCACTGATGTGGGACATACATTGGGATGCCATGGGGGACACAGGGAGGAATGCCATGTGGGACATAGGGAAGGAATTGTGGGATGTCATGTGGTACATATGGTTGAATTAATGTGGGACTTACATGTTGGATGGGATCCATGTGGGACATAGGGTGGGATGCCATGTGGGTCATAGGGCGGGATGCCATGTGGGACATATGGTGGAATGCCATGTGGTACATATAGTGGAATGCCATGTGAGACATACAGTACTGTATGGTGGATTGCCATGTGGGAGATATGATGGAATGCCATGTGGGACAAGGCATGGGATGGGATGTCATATGGGAAGAATAATTGTCGGTATTGCTTTGTTCTGTAGTGAGAGATCTGGTACAAAGGCGTAAGTGTGGGCATGTCAAGATGGTCTATTTAGGGGAGTTAGGTAGAGTCCAGGGATGTACTCTACAAGTCTGTGATGAATCTTGTTTAGAGTGGTGAGTCTATAGTTTTCTCTTCCCTCCTGTAATGAGGGCCAGCCAAGTTGGAGGAGCATGTCATTAGTGGCATATTGAGGTTTTAGTTATAGGTACCTTTGTCTATGCATCTTATCATTGCAAGGAACAATCTATTAGACTTACTGTATTGTACCTAATAGGCGTGAAGAACAATTAGGAGCTCAGTTATTTAGATACCATTTCAAGTCCCTATTTGTTTCAAGTCTTTATTTGTTTCAAGTCCCTATTTGTTTCAAGTCCCTATTTGCTCCCCATATTAAGCATAAAACTCTTTGCGAAAGGGTCTTTGCTTATAAAGGTCCCAGGTTGTGGAATTCACTCCCAACTGAACTCAAATGTATTGATAATGTATCCCTGACCTCCTTTATAACTAAACTGAAAACTTTGGTGTTTAAAAAGGCATTCATCTAGTGTGCAGCTTAATCCATTGTATTTCTATTTATGTTGTCATTTCTGTATTCTTATTTTTGTTTTTATATCTAATTTCCTTGTATGTAAAGTGCTTTTGAATGTTTTTACAAAATTAGCGCTATATAAAATGATGTATTATTATTACCATATATTGCTCATAATCTTGTATCCATAATGCACAGGCTTGGATTACTATGTAGAGTAATGTAGTTTAATCTTGTTGTACATGGGCAGTAAATCCCAGGGGAGGAGGGGATAAATCCCAGGGGAGGAGGGGATAAATCCCAGGGGAGGAGGAGATAAATCCTTTCTTAAATTCATTAAAATCTTCAGAATTTAGTGCACTTCATTATTGAACAAATGTCTTTTTTTATTTTCTGTGCTTTTCTCTGACCAAGTATCAAATGCAAACACCTTGATTGCTGTACACCTCTCCTGTTATCCTCTCCATGTCATGAAGAAAATGCATCAGTTGTGATCAAATTCAATATCAAGTTTTTTTTAGATATTTAACAAATTCAAGTTATATACAAGAGCTTTTTCTAATCATCATTGCAATGACAGCTGTACCACTTGGCAGCAATACCCAAACCGCAGGATGCCAATCAAACTCAATCTCATGAGAATTGCTATCCAGCCAAAAACCATATATCAAAAATTTGAACAGCAAATCTATGTATGATGGGGATTGAGTAACCTTGGTCATCATCCTACAGATACAAGACTAATTGCATAATGTATCTGATTGCTTGTTGGAGATGATTGTGAGAATGCTTCAAACATCCACATGTATATAAAAGAGAAACAGAAGAGGCTGCTGAATTGACAGAACATAGTGGCATGTACTATACCTTGTAACACATTGTACCGTATGGTGATAACAAGTAACTCGCACTGAACGTTTTAAAACTTGCAATAAATAATATGGGAATGTTTTACCTTAAAACACGCATAAGGAAAAAAATTGCGGAACTAGCTGTGATGTGTTACGGAAAACTCTAAATAAACTTGGATTGTACCATTATTATGCGGGTTGGTTTTAAGAACGAAGTCTTAAAAGTATATTCAAGGATGTAATAAACCGATATTAATTCATACAAAAAGTTTAATAAATAGCAAAGTTGTTAATTTTTGGTATCATCATTCAACCTGACGTTGTCGTTATTCCTCGCTCTTGCACTTCTTCGTTCCTGATTGTTGTCGATAATATTTTAACCAAGTAATGTTTTAATTTCTGATGAACACAGTCATATAATAAGAAATATATCTCAGTGTAACAAAATATATAAGAAAACTGTTAAAAATGGAAAAATCCGACATTCAAAAATGCTTATTCGTATCTTTACAGCATGTTTACATTACACAAACAACAGGAAACTCTCTGCACACAATAGTACAGTACAGTGCTTGGGCGTGCTAAGAGAGAGAGAGAGAGAGTTGAACACACAATTACAATGACGGGGTCGTCGCCTGCGTATTCGGTTATGACAGTACAAATGCTATCACGAAACGCTTAATACGACCCGGACGAGAACACAGGTACGACGTACGGACAGACATAACATCGACAACCAAGTCAATGTCCACGGCCTTTGATAACCAGTTATGGTGCACTGGCGTGTCTACCCACCCCAGGATTGAACCCGGGGCCTCGTGGTTTGTAGACAGGTATGATAACCGCTACACCACAGTACAGTAGGTAGATAACGCGTGCTAAGATTGCGTCAGAATTAAAATAAAGGAATACATAAGCGGACATGAAATGTTTCTCTCATCGCTTTGTATTTGTTGGAAAGTACAGGTCCTTTTTTGCACCAATCACGTTGGATTTTATATATATGGTAAACAGATATATTTTAATTGTCAGGCCATGTGAAATGGACTCCCAAATACTTTCATTCATGAGTTACAAAGGTCTAAGTGGTGATAGCCTTGTGATTTTGCTTGCGCTCTCATTGAAAAACAAGAAAAAACACATTTTATAGTGTATAAGGTACAGTACTTTTTTTTAGAATAATGAAATGAAAATGGTCTCTAACGATTGATAATGAATTCAAGTTCTCTACACTATTTAAAATGGAGCAAAATATTCATGGACTTTTTAGTTATAGTGTTTGAAGTGCAAAATATGTGCGATTTTTCAGAGCGTTTTGTACATTTAAGGAGATTATTGCTAGTATATGAAACAAACATTGCCATATGTAAGGAACATACTGTAGAGGTGACAAAAGAGTCTGCCTTGTTGACTTTATGTTAATGTCAAAAGTATATACTGCATATGTGTTGTGACCTTAATTAAGACAGGGGGACACAAATGAAGTCATTCACAAAAGGGATATGCATGTACAGTAGGGCATGTTTCTGTCATACGCCAGAAATATAGCCAATTGCACAACTATCTAAATGGTGCTACAGGTGGCAACCCACTGTAGCAATTAAGAAACGATGTAATGAACATACCAGACATGTTCTCTTTTTTGATAATCATAAAATGCAAATTACCTCTCTCATTTGCAATGCTTTATTTTTCAGCAACATTTTTTTGATGCTTAATGCTTATGGTATCAGTGATAATCATCTTGAAAAGAAGCTATTTTTTACGGCTTAGCCATAGCCTTAGGAGCTTGTGTACCATATGTTGAGAGGAGGAGGGAGGGGGGGGGGAAATTGGAAGAAAATATAACTGTATATACCAGGATTTGCATTAGCGGCACAATGGCATGAATTGCGCAATCAGTTTTCACAATCCCGCACAAATTTAGATGCAATGCTGGATGGTTGCGCACAGCTACTGGGAGCTGCTGGCTCAGACAAGTGTTAAAATCCGCACTTAGCATCAGTGATAACATTAGGCCTCGAGTTAACGATATGAATTTTAGTGATTAAACATGAAATATTTATGCAATTTACGGAAATAAATATAACTCAAGAAGAATTTTACCTTCAAGTACAAAAAAGTAAAAGGTTTTTTGTATTGGTGAAATAATTCTTATGACTTGCAAAGTTATGAATGGATTGTTTATATACTTAAATGTAGACATTGGAAGGTGACCAAGGCCACTGTATACACTGGAAGGTGACCAAGGCCACTGTATACAATGGAAGGTGACCAAGGCCACTGTATACAATCAATATATCAGTGATGAATTTTTTTTTATAAGGGGACTTTAAATTTTGTGAGTTTTTATGAATGAACATCTTGCAGAGGCCAGGAGGCTATATACGTTTTTGACAATTTGTATATAGCATAGTGTTGTTGTTTTTTTCAACAAGTTTTTTTTTCCCGTTTTGATATAAAATGATAACACCAGGGGGTAAGGGTGGTGTAGCAGCTATCTTACATGTCTACAGACGACGAGGCCCTGGGTGTAAGCCTGGGTTGGGTAGACACGCCAGTGCACCAAAACTAGTTATCAAAGGCCATGGTCATTGATTTGGTTATTGATGTTATGTCTGTCCGTATGTCGTACCTGTGTTCTCATCCGGGTCGTATTAAGCGTTTTGTGATAGCATTGTTACTGTCATAACCAAATACGCAGGCGACAACCCCATTATTGTAATTGTGTGTTCACTCGTCGTCGTCTAGGGTTAATCTCTCACGTGAGTATTTGACAAAAGCAGCATGTTCACAATATGTATACTGTTACAATATGTAATTTGTATACCAAGCAACATAATAATACAATTGATGCAAAGCTGTTATACTTTTAAAAACAAAATACAAAATTAGAACATATTATGTCATTATGTCTTTTATATCATGTAAATATCAAATGGTATGTGGGGAAAGTTTACATAAAGAAAATGTATTTAAAAAAAATGGAGACTGGAGAGTATACAGGTAAGATCAAAGGAGTAAACCTAAACATCCACATCAATATCAAAAAATACACATCTAATTAAGCAAACCCTAATGGAAACACTATAGTAGAACTAATAAATACATTCTCAGTAGCCTATAAGGCGCTAAACAATAACTTTCTGTATAACAAGAGAAAAATTCAATAGAGTTAATCGGAGATGATAGTTCTTGGTTATACAAAGTAGAGTATAGAAAAGCATGAAATAGCATTCCAGAGTGTAGGAGAACAAGTCTATGAACTGACACACAGCCCTAAGATACTCATTTTTCGCATCTCTATTATTCTTAAAAGATTAGTTCAAGGGTCAAGCAAGTCCATCTTACATGATAAAGGATTGTAAAAGAAACAAAATGGTAGAGAAAGCATTCAATTAGCTTATTCCGTTAAGAATATATTTAAGTTTGAAGTTTGGTATCATTTGTGTAGAAACGACTGAAGTCACACTAGTTGTGATGTCACTGCCTCAGATTCCTCAAAGTCTTTATGTATTCTATCATATTTTGTACTTTGATTTTATGGCTTAAAAACCATTGGGTATGTCAGGAAAGATGCAAAACTGAATCTTGTAAGGATATTTATAATTTATGACCTGAAGAAAGTTTGAGGGAAAATAATGGAAATATGAAAAAAGTTACATATGTTTTCTTTAAAATACATTAACAATTGTTAAGAATGTGAGGATGCCGACCTGAGGATGCAGTCATTTCTACAAAGATCAGACAGAGATTTAAACTTGAATTTCTCCTTAGCGGAATAAGCTTTTTTGAGTAGTTTCTTTACCATTTTGTTAGCTCGGCTATTTGAAGAATAGTAAAGCTATTCTACTACCCCTGGCATCAGTGTCAGGTAAAGTTGTGATTAAAGTTTTCATTACTTAAGTTATGAATGGTGTACATTCATGTGACTTGGCATAGGGGTAGAGGACATGGCTACATATCAAATGAGCATGAATGGAGGGTTGTTTGTACATACTACATGTAATTAGCTTATTCGCATGATATTAAAAGTATTTGTCAGGTTAAAGTTTTTGTTCAAGATTTCAAGTTTTTGGTTCAAGTTTTCATAACTTATGAATGGTGTACATTTGTGTGACTTTGCATAGGGGTAGAGGACATGGGTACTGTTCAAATGAGCATGATTGGGGGTTTTGTATGCATACTAATTAGCTTATTTGCATAACAATGGAAATATTTGTCAGGTTAAAGTTTTTGTCATAGTTTTTGGTTCAAGTTTTCAAAACCTAATTTATTAATGGTGTACATTCATGTAACTTGGCCTAGGGGTACTGTTTAAGTGAGCATGATGAGGGGTTGTGTGTGCATAATGATTAGCTTATTTGCATAACAATGAACATATTTGTATCTATGATATCTCTTAAATTAAAGTGGATGTGGGGATTTTGTTTTACACAAATGATCATATATTTGAAGAGCATTGTCTACACTCAATGGTGAGGTGTAGTGTGCATATTAAGTAGATTTGCATAACAATAGACTTGCATACAAAATGTTTAACATTTATGAGCGCATCTTTAAAGTTATGAATGATGTACATTCATGTAACTTGGCACAGGGGTAGAGGACATGGGTACTGTTCAAATAAGCATGATTGGGGGTTGTGTGTGCATACTAAATAGCTTATTTGCATAACAATTAAAATATTTGTATCTATGATATTTCTTTAATTAAAGTGGGAGTGTATGATCATTTGTTTACACAAATGATCATATATGTGCAGACCATTGTCTACAATTAATGGTAAGGTGTAATGTACATATTAATAAGGTTATCTGCATAACAATAGACTTTTGCATAAAATATTTAACCTGAGATAATAACTTGCTATTGGTTCAGTGGTAGAGTGCATTGGTACTGTTCAGTTGAGCATGATTGAGGGATTGTGTGTGCATAATAATTACCCTATTTCCTTGGCAATGAAAATATTTGTATATGTGGTATCTCTTGAATTAAAATGGGTATGATGATTTTGCTTAAACAAATGATCATACAGTATATGTGAAGAACATTGTCCATACTTAATGGTGAGGTACTGTATAGTGTGCATTTGCTGCAATATGTTTGACCTGAGATCAAAAATATATGGCGTACAGTCTGTTCTCAGCCTCGCCAAAAGTCGCTTATTCTCTTCTGTGCGTATTCTGCCCACTTGGATTTATGAATATATTATGAGCTGAAACATGCTATTTTTGCAGGTGATTGCAGCTTTGTTATGACAAAAAATGTTATCAATACATGAAATTTAGGCAGATAAAGGGTTAAAAATACTATCCATTAACATTTGAAGAAATAATTTGAGCAAAAAATAATGAAAATTGGAGGAATTTATAACGATTTCATATTTTGAAAAATTGGTGGCAAAAAAATGTCCAGTCTTGGGCCCACACGATCTTTACATATATGATAGGAAAATTCCTTTTCTATCTAAATCTATGAAAATAAGCATGAAAATCAGAGGATTCTGGTCAGGGGTATGCAAGTTTTGCACCTGTTCCAGAGGAACCATTTTGATTTCGCTAATATCATACGATCCATGTCATGTTTGGACAATGTGCAGTCACATGGTGTTGTTTACATCAGTATCATAATCTTGCATGTCAGCATGTGCATGCTGTATACTATACATACAATATGAAATGGCGTTCACATGAAAAGCCACAAACCCTTCGTAATCCCCTGATAACGTGTTTCTTTGAAATAACAAACAGTATATACTTCAGATTACATGCGAATCTTATTTGTATATCAAATTCAGAATCAAATGAATGAAATTTAGTGATGACGGAGCTTCTTGAGGCAACTGAATACACTCAGTGTATGTAGGGTTTTGATAATTAAAACCTTGGTGTAGGCCTATGTGTCAATACTGATTTTCTTAAATTCAGCCTGTGCAGGAGTATTTTCACTATTCTTTTGCTATAATTCATAGGGTTAAATACATTTATATTGCTTATACTGCTAAAATACCATTTCACCAGAGATTAATTATCCCAAATAACAATCCCTGATTTCATGTACTTCCTGTAAACACATTGTTGCTTTGTAGGCAAAGCAACAATGGTGAGAATTTTCATCAGCTTGAACTATGGATTGGACTCTGCCTCCTGACAAAATTTGAAGTTGAGATTATTTAGGTAATTTACTATAATAGCAATTTAATGAATTATGCCAATTAAAATAACACGGATTCAAACATAACGAAAATATTCAAAAGATTTGTTATGAATCTGGCAGGAAAAAACATTCCGATGGTCAGAAAAACACTAACTCACAGTGTGAGAATGTCCTCTAAACCAAAACACTGAAAATAAAAATTGCCCTGGAAAATAGCGTAATTAACAAAATATGTCTAAAACTTTGCATACCAGCGGTTAATAATCATGTACTCGTTGCATGAATATGTAGAATACTTTAGTCTACTTGTATAACGTATAATGGTATTCTATAAAAGGACCACATGTACACTTCAACCAGTGTTCTATATAGGCATATCCATACTTGCACAATGGCATTAACTTGCATAAAAGAAAATTGATAATGCTATTCAGAGGAGAAAGACACTTTTTCTTCAACATTTGATTTACTTCTGATACTGACTATTTATATACAGTACCCTTGAAATCTAAACAGAATACACACCTGAGTATCGTTGTCAACTCTTCCAGATAATAATCAAAAAAAATTGTATAAATTTTGTTAACAGAAATTATCAATAAAACACTCAATAGGAAAAATGAAAACACATACACATAAACAGGAACAGTTTTCACAACCACTTAGATCATAAGTAAGTCCTAAAGCTAATATATTGTGTCTTGAAGTATTTCCTCATTGTCTAATGCAGTTTTTCAAGAAAATTATAAAAAGATGGCATACCAACACGGCAACACACCAGGCTGACTTTGAAAATAATTAGATTGTTAATTTTATCCTGTAAATATAGAACCTAGATCCATGGTTGATTTGTAACTATGGACACATTATTCTTATTTTCACAACATACTGTACCTTGCTTACACTTCAACCTAAATAATGTTAAAAATATCACTGGTCTTTCGATCACTAATACAATACATTTTAAATATGCTTATGGTGAACAATCATTTTGATTCAATGCTGCACAATATTAAAACAAATCAAATGATTGCTACTACTAGGCCCTAGGCTTGGTCAGAGTAATAAATAAGATGAATGCAAAATGATAAATCTTATTATATAGCTACCACACTAACTTACTCTTGATCGCGATAAAAATCCACATAAAATTTAATGCTAATCTCTGTAATGGTGGTCATTTTCAACTTCAAAATACTGTCACTAATCACCACCAGGCCCATACAAATTTGGTACTGGCAGAAAGCTTACTGCGTCGTCTAATGAATTGTTGATAAATTTAGCCTAAATCTGAAGGAATCCAGCCAGGGGTTCGGCATGAATTTCGTCCAAAAATTAGGCCATTATTGAAGTACACAAATACAGACAATTACGCAAAATTAGAAATCGAAAATATGGAAAATTTGGTATCATTCGAAAGAAAAATTCAACCAACTCCCACCTGCATGTAACTTACTATCTTTACTGCTACAACGTTGTTAGGTGACACCCCACGTGATAGAAACTGTGTCATCAAGTGATTGGTTTCGCGAAAACTGCGAAAATCTGAAAGCGGGCGAAGTCCTGTCCGAAGAGAATGATGTCACAGCACCTCATTAACACGAGGCCGGGAAGTGACTGGCTTATAACTTACTAACTTCACATTTCTAGTTTTATTATGTTATTGACATTCCTGACATGAATAGCAATCAGAAGGTTTGTCTTGCCATGAATAAAGAAGCAAATAAAAGTGTCCTTGCTTCTAAAGAAAGTTAAATTAGGGGTTAGGGAAATATAAACAATAAGCAGAATGTGGGGTAGAAGATGACATGATGATAAAGTAGCTGAAGGAATTAGGATGAGGTCATGTGGGACAGGCTGGAATTGTATGTAGGGCAGGGTGTGGTGGGATGTTGGTCAGTATGTGTTGGCATGTTAGACAGGGTGGATTGGCATGTAGAACAGGGTGTGTTGGCATGTGGAACAGGATGGGTTGTCATGTGGAACAGGGTGGGTTGGCATGTGGAACAGGGTGGTTGACATGTGGGACAGAACGGAATGGCATGTGGTGGGATGTCATCTGGTTTTCAGTTGTGATGGCATGGGGTCCTGCAAGTGGTGGAATGACATATAGCATCTGGTTTTCAGGTGTGATTGCATGGAGTATAGATGTGGGATGACATATGGGACAGATTGGGATGGAATGTGGGACAGTCTGGAATATGCATTATTAGCAGGGATTTGTATTGTTTCCAATGTCTAGTTTGTCATATGATAAGCAATATTGTTTCACATAATGTTGCTTTAATGTTATTGTACATTTTCCATGCTGCTTGACTTTGCTTGACACACATATTTTCTTAAATTGGAAGTTGTATTACAATCCAGGATGTAGTTCTGGGAATGTGTAGGGGCTGGGGGAGGGTACAGGTTGAAAAGGGGATTGAATGGCATTATTTCATTGACATTAGCAGGTCAGGGCCTCTCCTTTCACTGTTATTCAATTGATAGAACTAAAAGAGGTGTTGTAGTAATAAATACTGCTAGGTTTTACATGTTTTCTGAGTTACTAGGTGAGGTAACCTTGAGCTCTTTTGTCTTAAATTATCTGAGAAAACTCAACAGATATTTTGAAGCATGTAGTGCAAATGAAAATAAAAGTGCATCTTTCAAAGTTCAACTAATTTGAAATCATCTGCCCCTGCTACCCTAATTTTGTATAATCTCTATACTAGCTTTGAATAGTTGAGCATACTGTCCTTCACACAGTTCTAGTTTCTTCTAAAGTCCTTTTTTTATATAAGGTACCCTTGCTTGACCACTGAACTTATCAGTTAAGAGCGATACACATTTCAACATCCAGAGTAGTTGTAAATTTACGTTTGAAGATATTACAGTTAATGGTCATATTCTGAATTTTACAAGAATATAGATACTTTGCATGCATTAACACAAAATTGTAAGAGCTGTCAATATCGTGATCTATGAAACTGAAAGACACAATTTGATTGGATAAACACATGAGGTGGTAAAAAGAAAGATGAAAAGAGCCCCAAAAGCTCTGAACTTTGTGACATGTCCAAAACAAGTGTTCCTCACTAGCATTACAAAAACAGCAAAGATTATCATCTCTCATCTTAAACTAGTATAACATTGAATTGGTCCCTAAAATGAAATTAACAAACCGATATTGAAAATATGGTAGTCTACTATTACGAACAGAACGACAACAATTATCAAAGAAATCCTGCCACCTCAAGTCAGATTTATGGAAAGTCTGGCTCCATTTTCATTTGAAAGGGGGCATCCACTCTCAGGGGAATATGTTTTGTTAATAATGTTAACATAGGCCTTCTTGGTCGGTCTGGTTACAGATAAAGGCTTGTTTAACAATATTTCTTGGGGAGTGGAAGAAACAAGATACTTGAAGGTAAAAGATTACTGCATGAGATAGAATGGGCAATACCATAGTTGTAAGTAAACAGCAACTTAACAATATTACACTTTTGTGCAAACTTGAGAAAAGTCAAGAAGTTACCATCAGAAGATGTAATATCTGAAACATACTTAACCCCAGCATGTAATACATGTTTATTGTCAACTATCATATTATGTAACCTTATGTTGAAATTATTCCATAGAAGAAATATCATTACATTATCATCATAAACGAGACGACTCCCAAGCCTTACAAATATTCCTCACGAAGACGTTTTTGTTATTGCATCTAAACACTAAATTTAACCCAAAATGCTTTAGAGCCACAATCTTAGACAAAACTGTTGGAACACTTCAGCTTTTTGAGAACTACATATGTTATAGTGTTATGTATCTTTAATATTTTTTTAGAGAATTATAACCCCCTTTTCAATGTTGAATTTCTTTCTTCTTTAACGTCATTTCCAGGAAAAACAGTAACAATGGCCAACATTGAATGGAGAGGGGAGGACTATTAATGTACATGTAGTTAGGTAGGGGAGGGGGACTTTAGTGACATCAATTAATTTATAAAAATGTCCTTGAAATTATAGAATTTTAATTACAATTGAAAGAGTAGAGATTGAAGGAGCAACAAAAAAAATTCAGCATTTCTGATTTCTAAATGTGGAATAATTTACAATAGAAAAGTAGCCTTATGAAAAATATCACATATTTTCCCTAAGTGTTTCAATGAGTATTGTCCAAAATTGTCTGAGAAAATCACATAATATTCTTGAAGAAAATTGTGCTTATTTTGTAAAAACCAAAATACAAATGGGAAAGTTATGGTCAAAATCTGTCATTTGGTCCATTTCGCGTCAAATTGGTCAGGAAATGTTACTTAAAAACGGACGTGGGGGAAGGGAGGGGGTAGGATTGGAAAATACATTGAAGTAGGATTGGGGAATAGAAAGCGTCTTGAAAAATATGACAAATGTCTGAAAAATTACATGAAGCTACTAAAGTTGTTAAAAGAGGGTTGAAATGATCTACAAAAAAGACAATATTGATGATTTAATAATGTTCAATCAGCGATGTAAGATTGGTGGGGGCCCTAGGCTGCAGTGGGTCGGAGGCCTGCGCTGCAGTGGGTTGGGGGCCTGCGCTGCAGTGGGCTGGGGGCCTGCGCTGCAGTGGGTTGGGGGCCTGCGCTGCAGTGGGTTGGGGGCCTGCACTGCAGTGGGTTGGGGGCCTTTGTGAGCGAAGTGAACATTTAGCCTGATTGCAGAACAAGCAACCCGTGCGGTGGAGGTCATGGGCCGGTAGGGTTCAGGAAGAATCCCGTGGTGGGATTTCCAGCATTTGTGATTTCTAATGTGGAATAATATACAATAGAAAAGTAGGTTCATGAAAAGCATTGCATTTTATGCCCAAAATCTGTTATTTCTGCTTCAAATTGGTCAGACAGTGTTGATGGAGAAGGGGGAATTGGGGGTTGGGTTGGTAAATACATTGAAGTACGATAGGGGATCCTTTTTGTATAATATTTTAATATGAAATACAGTAGCTCCACAGTCTACCCTAAAAGTCAGGGAAAATCGTATTGAAGATTAGAACTTTAGAAAAACAATGGTAGACCATTTCAGCATACATCTTTTTACTAATATGGGTGTATTACGCAATCAGTAAAAAGGAATTGTATGATAATATTGGAAGTTGGAAAGAAATTAAGAGATCAATTAATTAAACGACTTTACTTGTGTTGATTTGTATAAAGATTTCACATAACTTACAGCTCTACCATTCTTCCTCCTATTTTATTTCAAGAATGGATGGCACTTTTTCAATCCCATGTTGTGAGCGTATTGTTGGGCCAGTGGATAATAAAATGCATTTCAAATCATTGGAACATGGGTTCAAATCCTGTCAATTACATGAGGGTGGACATTCCTTTTTACTTCCTCGATTGTTATTTATTGAATACTTTTTATACATATGCTTAGATTAACCACAGTCTTTTATCGTCATTTATTTTTCTTCATTCAATCCCTAAAAAAGCGCATGAATTTTCAGGTATTTGCAACCTTTATAACACATTAAATAGTTTATATTGACCTATTTATTTATTCCAATCCCCAAGTCTATTCTTATTCATCATATAACTTATTGTCTTTAAAATTTATATCACTAATTTTTCTCTAGACACTCAAAACACATTTGCTATCGAGGAAAAATGCAAGCTATCTGAGCGAAAAATTGACATTCTTTTCTCAGACAATCTTGGACAAATCTGTTGGAACACTTCAGCTTTTTGAGAACTACATATGTTTTAGTGTTATGTTTCTTTAATATTTTTCTAAGAATTGTAACCCCTATCCCCTTTCTTCCCTTCTTAACATCATTTCCTGGAAAAACAGTAACAACGGCCAACATTGAATGGGGAGTGGGGAGGGAAGGATAATTAAAATAGATAGGTAGGGGAGGGGGACATTGGCAGGGTCAATTAAATTATAAAAATGTCCTTAAAATTCTAAAATATTAATTACAATTGAAAGAGGAGAGATTGAAGAAGCAACAGAAAAAATTTCCAGCATCTCTGGTTTCTAAATGTGGAATAATTTACAATAGATAAGTAGCTTCATGAAAAATATCACATATTTTCACTAAGTGTTTCAACGAGCTTTGTCCAAGATTGTAGGTCAAAAGAAAATTTTCCATGACTTGTAATCAACAGTCAGATACCTTTTTACCCAAAATGTTTTGATAGTTTGAAAGAAATAATCAATGTTTAACATCTTCAAGCTGTCATTACCCTTATTCTGAATCATTAAATTATGACATACTTTGTCTGGCTTTGCAGATCATATAAAATTAAAACAAACTAGTTCCACCTCTTTCACAAAACTTTGTGGCGGATTAGGAAATACTGAGAGAAGGAAAACTAATTGAGATATACCGAAAGATTAAACTATAGTTATCTTACCAATAGGTGTAAGATCATGATCAGACCAAATATTTAAGAGCTGCCTAAGTCTAGACAACTTCGGCATATAGTTTAAGCTAAATGAATCAGCCTTTTGATAAGTAAAATTACTACCCAATGCCTTGGCTGGAGCATGTGAAATAAGAAGGCCGGTGTTACTAAAATAAGCTGGGTAACAGTTACGAAGAGATCCTATTGGAAAAAGAGTACACTTATTCAAATTAATATTCTGACCCGATACTGCTGCAAAAATTTTCAAGTCATTAAATACAGCTGTAAGTGAATTAACATCATTATTCAAAAATATGCTGTCATCGACTTGCTGACTAATCGTCAACTCATTTTGGTTAATAACAATGCTGTGATATAAAGGGTTATTACGTAGCTGTATGGCTAAAATTTCTGTGCATACAATGAAGAGATACGGGCTCAAGGGGCAGCCTCGACGCACCTCTCTTGTGATTTTTTTGTTGTTGTTGTTGAAGAAACCCATTGTTCATAACACACACAGAAGAACTGGAATAAAATATCTTTATCCATTTTCTTAAATCACACCCAACTTAAAATGATACTGTATAATGCATTATCGATGAACCACCATTTAAACTATCAAAGGCTTTTTTAAAATTGATGAAAAGGAGACAACCAGCTATATTATTATCATATGCATAGTTAAATGTATGAAGAATCAAGCAAATATTCTCCCCTATAACTATATATCAACCTTTTATGAAATCAGTCTGCTAATAATCAATAAAAGTATCAATAACATTAACCATACCTTGGGCGATACATTTCACCACGATCTTATAATCTCCATGTAATAGTGACATCGGTCTCCAATTGCCTAGTTTGAGATTGTCTTTATCTGGCTTTGGAATAAGTGAAATGATACCCCTTCCCTGATCATAAAATGTTTAGAAAAGAAAGCAAAGTTAAGGGAATCAAGTACAGGACCTATAAAATTATAGAATTAATGGTAAAACTTAACAAACAGGCCATCAGTGCCTGGTGACTTATTCAATGCTATAAAGAAAATAGCTTTGGTACATTCCTCAAGAGATAAAAGACCCTCACAAAATAAAGATTGTTCCGTGGACAAAACTTTTGAGGTTGGGACGGTGATAAAGTAGCGATTTAAGATAACTTGACTAACATTACGTGTAGCAAATAAATTACAAGTAGGAAGACTTGAAGAAACACAGTATAGTGTTGATACAAAGAAACAAAGGAGACATTCCGGTGTAATTATTTATATTTAAATTAACAACTTAAGAAATTTCTAACATGCCTTTATAATGAAAACGCACGAGAGAAATTCCCTACCAAAATTCTTTTAAAAGAGAAAATTTCCTCCACAAAAACAAAGCTAGTGCAAACTCTGGTATGTAGCACAGTACATGTACTGTATTTGGGGAATGCCCCTGTCCTGTTGCCTCCTGTTGACTTTGAGTCATTATTTACACAAATTGCAGTGTCTTTGTATTTGTTTGTTTGTTTATAATGTGTTTGTATGTTTGTTTGTATTTTTGCTTTTGTAACACCTTTCTGTCAACATTCAACACTTACTGATTTCAAAATATATAGGCTAGTACATTTGTGAATGTATAAATGTATATATATTTTTTTCACATACAGTTTATGAAAATTCATGTAATAGTTCTTTGTCTTCAATAAACTTTATTTAGTATATGAAGATTAAGTCTACATGAGGTGTGTTCATTATGAACAAAACCAAATCTGAATACTGTGCTATTTTTTGGATGCTGTATGTATTCATGTCAATGATGTCCTGATAATTATTTTTTTCTCTTTTTGCAGAGTACAGAGTCTTAGGTAAGAAAGGAGAAGGGACGTTTTCCGAGGTGCTGAAATGTCAGCATATAGAGGATGGTGTAATGTATGCATGCAAGCGCATGAAGCAGACATATCAGAGGTATGCAGGCTAATATATTATCATATCTTGATGGCATATTTATACTGTTATGGGAAAAATTTCATCATTTTTCAATAATGGTTAATTACAGTAAATATTTCTTTCAAGAGCAATAAAGACCACACTTCAGCTTGGTTGAGACCCAAGTAATTGGTACAATTACAAGAAAACAATTGCAGACTAACAACTCAGTCCCACAACATTAGTTCACTTATGAAATAACATATTGGTTTCTGAGTGCTACTCCTTTTTCAGAAATTGCTGACTCTTCATACTGTAGAAAATTGACACTGCACATTGTGCATACATCAGGTGTTATGTTATATGCATACATGTTAAATGAATAGTTTTGTTGATGCTTTCCCATACATTTCAGGGGTGTAGCCAGCTCTTTGGATTTAGAGAGGGGGGAAGGAGGGGTAGAATGAAAAATGCTGATGGCTTAATTTTCCCCAAATCTGCATGGACCTTTTAGCAAAATTTATTTACCATTTTACCTTTTGTGGGAAACGCTTGGATAGTTTATGATTTTTATGCTTTTTAAGGAAATAAGAACTTTAGAAAATACTTTTATCCGGATTACAGTACATGCTTATTAAACTCTCATACTTTAAATTTGTTATTGAGTTATGTATTACTCATATGTTTCAAATTATTGAAATGATTAATGTGTCAAAGTGACTACAAAAATAGAATTATCTTGGGACATATTATTCAAAAATAAAACGATGAATTTTTAATTTTAAGTCATTCTTTCTTGAAATGACTCTTGAAGTAGATTTCAAGAATTTATTTTATATTTGTTTAATTTTTTTTTTTTTATGTGTGTTACGGTTTATTCCCAAGTTCTTTTAATTTAAAAGTATGGGCACTAAGTCAGATTTTTCAGCTTTATTCATTTAAAAATTATTTTTACTTTTTCCTTTAGCTGTAACCAACTTAACAAAAATCAATGTGATGATTGCATTTGTGTGGAATTGTGCTGAATGTAATATATGTGCTGAAGGCACATCGATATTACAGAATATGCATTATGTCTGGTTTTTTTGTTCTTGACAAGAATTCAATTTTCGTTGTCCTGGTAACGACTGAATAAAAACAAACTGTTCTTAGTTGTTCGTATGACATCATCATGGTAAACCAGGCCCTACGTTTGTATAAAATGGGTGAACATTTTAGATTTAAATTCAATTGAAAATAATTGGATGCAGCAGAAAATGGGGTGTGGCTGAAAAACATGTACTGTGTACATGTACAGCATATTCTTTATTGCACAGCATATTCTTTTTTGCACTTTAAGTTTGTCTTCATTCTTCAAACACACAGAAATCAATAGAGAATTAATAATCAGCATTTTTATGCCAATGTTTTTTTTTTACCGGAGGCAATTTACTATTAAATTAGATATGCTGAGGCAAGACATTTACTTACTTAAAATTATCCCAACTTACTCAGTGTGAGGCTTTGTTGTGAGGCTTTGTTGTGATGCTTTGTTGTGAGGCTTTGTTGTGATGCTTTGTTGTGAGGCTTTGTTGTGAGGCTTTGTTGTGAGGCTTTGTTGTGAGGCTTTGTTGTGAGGCTTTGTTGTGAGGCTTTGTTGTGAGGCTTTGTTGTGAGGCTTTGTTGTGAGGCTTTGTTGTGAGGCTTTGTTGTGAGGCTTTGTTGTGAGGCTTTGTTGTGAGGCTTTGTTGTGAGGCTTTGTTGTGAGGCTTTGTTGTGAGGCTTTGTTGTGAGGCTTTCTTGTGAAGCTTTGTTGTGAGGCTTTCTTTGTTCTTTAATTGAAATTTGAAATGTGACATGAAGTGTACATGGAAAAAGAGAAGTTTTAAACTGATATGGTTCAGTAATGAAATATGTTGTAGACACAGATTTATATATGTATATTTAAAAATCAAAAAGTTGAAAGTAAAACCAATAACAATTGTTAAGACAATCATTGTGTAGCATGACTGATTGACCAGTCAGCTCTTGTTTTGCACCAAAAAGGTACATGTGACATCCCACACCCTCCCATTTCTCAAAGGTACATGTGACATTCCACACCCTCCCATTCCTCAAAAGTACATGTGACATTCCACACCCTCCCATTCCTCAAAGGTACATGTGACATCCCACACCCTCCCATTCCTCAAAGGTACATGTGACATTCCACACCCTCCCATTCCTAAAAGGTACATGTGACATCTCACACCCTCCCATTCCTCAAAGGTACATGTGACATCCCACACTCTCCCATTTCTCAAAGGTACATGTGACATTCCACACCCTCCCATTCCTCAAAGGTACATGTGACATCCCACACCCTCCCATTCCTCAAAGGTACATGTGGCATCTCACACCCTCCCATTCCTAAAAGGTACATGTGACAACCCACACTCTCCCATTTCTCAAAGGTACATGTGACATTCCACACCCTCCCATTCCTCAAAGGTACATGTGACATTCCACACCCTCCCATTCCTCAAAGGTACATGTGACATCCCACACCCTCCCATTCCTAAAAGGTACATGTGACTTCCACACCCTGCCATTCCTAAAAGGTACATGTGACATTCCACACCCTCCCATTCCTAAAAGGTACATGTGACATTCCACACCCTCCCATTCCTAAAAGGTACATGTGACATCTCACACCCTCCCATTCCTCAAAGGTACATGTGACATCCCACACTCTCCCATTTCTCAAAGGTACATGTGACATTCCACACCCTCCCATTCCTCAAAGGTACATGTGACATCCCACACCCTCCCATTCCTCAAAGGTACATGTGGCATCTCACACCCTCCCATTCCTAAAAGGTACATGTGACAACCCACACTCTCCCATTTCTCAAAGGTACATGTGACATTCCACACCCTCCCATTCCTCAAAGGTACATGTGACATTCCACACCCTCCCATTCCTCAAAGGTACATGTGACATCCCACACCCTCCCATTCCTAAAAGGTACATGTGACTTCCCACACCCTCCCATTCCTCAAAGGTACATGTGACAACCCACACCCTCCCATTCCTAAAAGGTACATGTGACTTCCCACACCCTGCCATTCCTAAAAGGTACATGTGACATTCCACACCCTCCCATTCCTTAAAGGTACATGTGACATCTCACACCCTCCCATTCCTAAAAGGTACATGTGACATCCCACACCCTCCCATTCCTAAAAGGTACATGTGACATCCCACACCCTCCCATTCCTCAAAGGTACATGTGACATTCCACACCCTCCCATTCCTCAAAGGTACATGTTGCAACACACACCCTCCCATTCCTAAAAGGAATATGTGACATCCTACACCCTGCCATTCCTAAAAGGAATATGTGACATTCCACACCCTCCCATTCCTCAAAGGTACATGTGACATCCCACACCCTGCCATTCCTCAAAGGTACATGTGACAACCCACACCCTCCCATTCCTCAAAGGTACATTTGACATCCTACACCCTCCCATTCCTCAAAGGTACATATGACATTCCACACCCTCCCATTCCTCAAAGGTACATGTGACATCCCACACCCTCCCATTCCTAAAAGGTACATGTGACAACCCACACTCTCCCATTTCTCAAAGGTACATGTGACATTCCACACCCTCCCATTCCTCAAAGGTACATTTGACATCCCACACCCTCCCATTCCTAAAAGGTACATGTGACATCCCACACCCTGCCATTCCTCAAAGGTACATGTGACATCCCACACCCTCCCATTCCTAAAAGGTACATGTGACATCCCACACTCTCCCATTCCTAAAAGGAACATGTGACATCCCACACCCTCCCATTCCTCAAAGGTACATATGACATCCCACACCCTGCCATTCCTAAAAGGAACATGTGACATCCCACACCCTCCCATTCCTCAAAGGTACATGTGACATCCCACACCCTGCCATTCCTAAAAGGAACATGTGACATCCCACACCCTGCCATTCCTAAAAGGTACATGTGACATTCCACACCCTCCCATTCCTAAAAGGAACATGTGACATCTCACACCCTCTTATTCCCGAAATTTGTGAGGCCCTAGCGGGAGATGTTTGCAGTCCTAGGAGGAGATTTTTGCAACCCTAGTGGGATTTGTGAAACCCGAGCAGGATTTTAAAGCCTACATTTCATTTTCAAGTCCTAACTAGCTTTTTTCGGGCGCATGCAGGACTTACAGGCAGAACATTCTTCAGTTCTTGCACGTGACTCATCACCTGTTTCCCTGTAACCACTTCAAAGCAAATATGGTATGCATGTGTATGTGTATCAACAGACACAGACAGACCTGTATAGTGGAGGGGGGGTTGTGGTTGGGGGACTTTCTATAGTCACTATGTTAGCATATAGAAATGCTTGTCTGACAGTAGTAACCAGGCCAGTAGTCAGCAGGGGGCACAGGGGGCCATGCCCCTTGCAATATGTATAAATGTGCCCCTTCATTGATTGCTTGTACCCCCCCGCCCTTAGAAAATTCCTGGCTACAGGCCTGTTCCTGGTCTTATCCTCTCCGACCTTGGTAGGCCTAAGATCAGTGGTGGGGCGCAAGAGGGGATTTCCCCCAATAATTTTCATTAGTGTTGCTTTTCCCCAATCAACAAAAATCTAGTGTTATGCCCCCTCCCCCACCCAATCATAAGACTTTCACATTTTGACAAATAATGTTGTAGCACTTTTGGGTAGAAGGTGGGTAAAGTTGTTAGACAAAGTCCAAACCTGGAAGTTTTTCTCCAAATAAACACCACCCACTTCATCCCTTCCTGCTTGAATCTTTTTCTCCTTCAAACAAAACAGAACAAATTTCTTCTCTGTGACTCTTGTTTCTATGCCTATGGTGTGACAATATTTTGTTTTGTAGAAGTGTTAATATTTGATTTTTGCCCCAATTGTAGTTAAACCCCAAGAAAAAAACAATAAAACTTGCTTTAACATGTTCACTCTATAGTGAGCTTCTTGTCTAAAAGATGCCACAGTATTTACCAGTAATTACCTTTTTTTTTTTTTAATAAGCAGTCTATCTTAAGGCGAAGTTATTCATATTTTAATTTCTGCATGAGAAAATATGTCAAATGATTAGCAGCTTCAAATTATTCTGTGGTAGTTTTTACAATCATGTAAATATTATTATTACTATTATTTTTTATATACAACAGCCTTGAGCAAGTCAACAACCTTCGAGAAATACAAGCGATGAAGAGATTGAGTCCGCACGCTAACATCCTGGAACTAAGAGAAGTGGTCTTGTAAGTAAACTGAATACAAAAATAATTGTACATTCCAGCGAACATGCAAAGCTAGATTTTATACATCATTAAACTGACATTGAGTGAATCGTATGCCCCTTTCATGTCTCCATTTTACAAGATTTGTGTTTGGTTTTTGTTGGAGGGGTGGAGGGGGGGGGGTACTTCTTTTCTTTAGGGTAACATCAGCTTCAGTCAAAAATGAAATGAAAGTGTTATATTGATGGAAGCGTAAAATATGTGGAAAATGGTTATAAAGTGTTTGATTTCAAGTTTATGTTAGGTGTGCACCATCAACCCCTCCCCCGCACAGTGCTCACAGATTTCTGATCATTACTTTGAAGAACATAAGAGTATGAGCCATGGATGGCCAAATCAACTAAATGTATGGTGTCCTGGAAGACAATAAGGTTGCCCTGTGTATACATGCTTAATATATTTTCTGTTAGAAAATAAGCTGTTAATTCAGTCTACCCAAAAATAAACTATTTTGGAGGGGAAATTTCTCTCCCCCTGCACTCCTGTTTGCTAGTCTGTGTTGAAGACTATCATACAAAAGAAAACTTGTTTGATACAGGATCAATGAAAGCTGACAGCGTTGATTTGTGAATTGCCCAGGGCTACAGGTTGTACAGCGGTTACCAATTCAAGTAATCTACTAATGCCCCTCCATAATGTGTGGTGTCTAGCTGCGGTTAAGGGGTGTACTTTTCTTTGGCAACTCATACTGAATCAGCAATTATGCTCTCTCTAGCATACTGTATAGATAATCATCATTTTCATCAAACATGATAATTTTGGGAATGACTGATTACTTTTTATTTTTACAGTGACAAGAAGTCCGGAAATTTGTCCTTGATATGTGAATTAATGGATATGAATATTTATGAATTGATACGAGGTAAGGAGTATTTTATTTTTAGCTGTGGAACTGCATTATCAATTGTGTCTCAAGACACAAAAACAGAAGATTAAATAGAAACTTCTGAATCTAAATGTTGAAATCTTTGGTATAATTATTTAAGATCATTAATTTTTTTGTCTTATAAAACTGCATACTGTTTTTAAGGTGTATGGGTAGGTAGAGGTAACATTAGTTAAATTAATTTCAAATCCACGACATTATATGAAAAAAACAAAAAAAGGTCATCAAAATCAGTTACAATTTGACCATTTAATAGCGTTTTGAAGATTTTTGTGCAAATATAGGCACATTTTGGTTTGGAAATGGAATAATTAAAAACTCAACTAAACTCAAATCAATTGGTAAATGTAGCATAAAATTTGACTGTCACTATTGAAGAAAGTGGGGACAGCTGGCTACCCCATTGTATGCACTACTGTCAGACAAAAAACTATTCACATTTTGTAAATGTGCCATGCAAATGTGCCATAGGAGATTATGGGTTGGAGGAGAGGGGGGGGGTAGGGGCTTGTCCATATATAGTAAATTCATATGTATACCATAATTAATTCTATATGATGTGAAGGCTAGAACTAGGTCCTGAAATGTAGATGGGTCTTAAAAACCAACAAAGGCTGCTTTGTGTGAGACAGTAATATTTTTGTGTGAGTTATCAGGGAGGTAAAATAATAATACACACTTGAGAACATTTATGTTTCTGTAGTTTCTTAAAAAAATCTTCAACATATTATTAAAAGAAAGTGCAGATTTCTTTTCTGGTGAGCATAAAGTGGAAGAAATTAAAACTATTTTTGCTTCACCATAAATTTGTAGAATATGTTGGAATTAAAGAAAATGAAAATTGCAGGATCATTCTTACATTCTATTAAGATGCCATTAGTACTGTCGAGTGTTATAGCTAAGTGTATGTTTTGTCATGTATAATTTGTGAAGATCCTGCTATTTGGGATGAAAAGTATGTTGTTTGGCATACCTCATGTCAACATGAGTCAACATGAGCCTGATAAAGGCTTATGGATAGTATATAATGTTAATCAAGGAGTTTCTTTACAAGTGTATGGTGAATGTTAATTTACACAGGACTTTTAGTAGCAGTTCACTTTAACGTATTTGCTTCAAGAGCAGGCACTTCATTCCAGTGACTAATCTTGTACTGAACACGACAAAAATTAAAAATTGAATATATATATATATATGTATATATATATATATATATATATATATATATATATATATATATATATATATATATATATATATATATATATATATATATATATATATATATATATATATATATATATATATATATATGCATATATATATGTATATATGTATACATATACAATATATATAGTGTGTGCATGTATACATATATATATATGTGTGTGTATATATATATATACATATATATATGTATATATATATATATATATATATATATATATATATATATATATATATATATATATATATATATATATATATATATATATATATATATATATATATATATATATATATATATATATATATATATATATTTATATATATACATATATATATATGCATTGATATATATATATATATCACAAACTGGAATGTGTAAAATTATAAAAGCAGAAAATGAAGGGTTAGAAAAACATTAAAACAGCTGTTGAAATTAAAACATCCCACCCATTGACAAAGTCTGTCTATATCATATCTGTCACTTCCTGCTTTTCACCCATGCAAGCTGCTGAAAAAAAGTGGAAATTCTGACATTTAATAGTACATCTTGATAAATTGTTTAATGATATTAAATTGCTATTCGTTACTTCGAATTTGATTAATTCCTGCTCTTGTGTGATCAAAGTCTGAACAATGGATCTTTTTATTTTGACCTTTAATTATCTCCATTTACAGACTTTCTTCTTTCCGGTTTTCCTGTCTTCTTCCATTTAATGTACTGAAATTCTAAATGGATTTTTGAAGGTAGAAATAAAGCATTCCATCCGTTAAGTTCTAGTTTCGTATTATTAAAACCAGCAGAGTGTTTTAAAGTATCAAGCTCTCAGAGTTGATTGAAGTTAAAAGCCAACTGCAAATTGAGTGAAATTGTGAAAAATGCTGGACTTGATAAAATTGTTAGAGTATTGTAATGAATGTAGACATGTATCAGTGTTTGAGTGTGGTTCCGTTGCTAAGTAACATTGAGTATATTAACTCAGCTTAAGTAAATAATGAAGGCTTTAATTGATTAATGGGAGATGCTGTTGTACTGATTTGTTTCAGAATAACAGATTTAAATGAAAAGTAAGAGTTTTCATGAGCGCAACTGAATGAATCAGGTTGTCTAGAAACTGTTAAACAGAAGCCAAGGTTGAAGGAATCTCTATGTACATTCACCATTGCCAACTGCAATAAAGATTGGTAATTTAAAATGCTATAGGGTTTAAATTAGACCGTTAACGTTTTAGCTCCCTTCCTGGTTTAAGTAACGTGTGTTGTGAGAATACAAAATATAACTCTTATATTAGACAGTTGTATGAAATAGTATCAGAACATTACACTTACATGACTTTCTTATCATTTTCGTTGACTAATATTTAGGAAAGAAATTTAAAGAATGATGAAGATTCATACATCACAAATTGTGCAATAATTAAAAAGTTGATCATATTTTGATCCGCCGTAACTGAAAAACTCAAAGTTCTATTTTCTAATTTCAAAAACTGATCTACTGAGATTTTAATACTATTCCATTTAGTGTTTAAACATTTTAGAGGTAAGTTGTGTCAGTCTATTCGTGAGCCATCACAGTGCGGAATGCCAATATCCAAACGGTCCCTGAATATGAACTTTTTAAGGTTGCTTTCACTGAAAAATGAAGTTGAAAAAAAGAAGTTGTTAAATAATGTACCATGAAAGAGCACAATGAAATAAACCCAACAAAAAAAGAATCATCAAAATTGGTCAAGGGAATCCCAACATATGACCAGATAGAAGTGCTTTAGTTTTTGCTCGCTGTTTTGAAGCATTTCCATGACAACGGAAATGCAAATATATTCAAAATATTATCAATTTCTAAGAGGTGCCACACTCACTAAACATTATAGAAGTCAATCAAACTTGATAAATTGTGAAGTATGAGCCACACACTTTCCAGACAAATGAAAATCAAGCCCAAAAAGGTTATTAATAAATGTTTTTCAGGACCTTAAACATTGTTGCAACTTGTCAAAAACACCTAAAACGTTAATTCCAATTAGCACTAAATAGAGGTGTGTGTCACAAGGTACCAATAGTGACGTTTGGGGATCAACTAATTCTGGGGGTAACAAGGCCTAGTGCTTGTTGATGCAACAGACAAAAGGAGGACAGACAAAAGACTTGAGATTCTTGCAACTGACAAGCTCTATCTTAGTATGATATTCATGCAAAAATAAATAATAAAAATAATGATGAATGAAAGACACACACACAAATATAAATATGTGTGTGTATATATATATATATATATATATATATATATATATATATATATATATATATATATATATATGTATATATATATATATCTGTATATTTTCATTTACTATTTCATTGCTACTTCGTTGGGTACTTCTTTGCTATTATGTTGGATACTTCTTTGCTATTACGTTGGGTACTTCTTTGCTATTACGTTGGGTACTTCTTTGCTATTACGTTGGCTACTTCTTTGCTATTACGTTGGCTACTTCTTTGCTATTACGTTGGGTACTTTGCTAGTACGTTGGCTACTTCTTTAATATTTTGTTGGCTACTTCTTTGCTATTACGTTGGCTACTTCTATGCTATTACGTTGGCTACTTCTTTGCTATTACGTTGGGTACTTCTTTGCTATTACGTTGGGTACTTCTTTGCTATTATGATGGCTACTTCTTTGCTATTTGTTGGCTACTTCTTTGCTATTACATTGGATACTTTTTTGCTATTACATTGGCTACTTCTTTGCTATTACGTTGGGTACTTCTTTGCTATTATGTTGGCTACTTCTTTGCTATTACATTGGCTACTTCTTTGCTATTATGTTGGCTACTTTTTTGCTATTTCGTTGGCTACTTTTTTGCTATTACGTTGGGTACTTCTTTGCTATTACGTTGGGTACTTCTTTGCTATTACGTTGGCTACTTCTTTGCTATTACGTTGGGTACTTCTTTGCTATTATGTTGGCTACTTCTTTGCTATTTCGTTGGCTACTTCTTTGCTATTACGTTGGCTATTTCTTTGTTGTTTCGTTGCTGTACATTCCCGGAATGTGGTATATGCAAATTAGATACTAATTGCATCCAATATTTAAATACAGGTCATAAAGACTTTAAAATCCGAAATACACGGCATCAAGCAGTCTCGCCCTACATCCTCATATTCAGTTCAAATTAAAACTACTTAAAACTCATTCCACCTCTTATACCTAGGGCATATTTGATACTTCTAAGTATGCGAATGATACAATGCCTCCTTCAATCATTGCTTCCATTGCTTTAGGAAACAAACTCACCTGTTCATTCACATATGATAATTTTAACATGAAATCCCTGTTAATTCACCATGATAATATCTTACACCATATCCTATAAATATTTCACTGTCATTCAAGTATCATCATCTTTTTATTAATTATACAATGCTATAGCTTTACAAACAGTGTTCATATAATCCTGACAATTAGGACCCTACTATCCTACCTACATACGATAAAACATGTTTTGCAGCAAACGTGTCCACGGTGGAATGGAGGTAAAAGAGGACCCTGGGTAACGCCCTTAGATAAAAGAATAATAGTTTACTTAACAGGAACATCCTGGGAATATATAACAATTTCTGCACCAAAACGTTGAGCACATAGCTCATAAATTAGGTCGTCCTTGTCACTTATATTGACAATGCCCCTAACTTTAGCCCTTGAGTTGCACACAAACTAGAAACATCTTATCCCTGAGGATACAACTTTGCAATTGCCCTTTCCTATGCACCATCCACCACACGTATAAGTTCTCTGGATTCTTTGTTATATAACATGCATAAGACCACTGGCCAATTGGTCAACTATACCTCCTTTCAATATCTCTTGTCCTAGCTTGACTATGGTGGAGGATATGCAAATAAGCTCCCATTCCAATACACAATGCATTATTGGTTAAGACCAAAGCTAAACTGTACAGACTTGAGAGGTTCTGTGACAGTGTGAAATCTCCATATTTAATAATCCATAAGTTTTCTGTCTTACAAGGTATTGACTTCAAACTTTTGGGAGGTGATATATATTTGCCCATAGAATAAGAATTTGGGCATTTACACGACAAAATAATTTCATTCAGTTAATTATTAATTAACAAAATTGATGATTTCCTTAGCGAGCGTAATATTGAACATGGACGGAAAGTCATGCAATTATTCAAAATATGCTTTTCATGAGGTCTAAATACCATGGAATCAAATTATTTTCATTTGTATTGCCCAGTGATGCTTGAAAGCAGTTTTAGAGTGATTTTAATGTTTAAGTACTGTTAATTACTGTTAATTAGTACAGGCTATATACATGCACACATTACACACACTATATATACATGTACACATAACACACACTATATATACATGTACACATAACACATACACTATTTATATATGAATACATAACACACACACACTATATACATGTACACATAACACACTCTATATATATATATATATATATATATATATATATATATATATATATATATATATATATATATATATATATATATATATAAATATATATATATATATACACACACACACACACACACACATAATCTATGTGCAGTGATGAACATACATCCCACACACATAATCTATGTGCAGTGATGAACATACATCCCACATACATAATCTATGTGCAGTGATGAGCATACATCCTGCACACATAATCTATGTGCAGTGATGAACATACATCCCACATACACATAATCTATGTGCAGTGATGAACATACATTTTTGTTATAATAAAGTGTAAGCACAAGCCATTGTTCTATTCTCAAATTTTACAGTTGTGACCATTAGTTCAGCTGCATATGAACCTTTTGAAAGCCCTATCCAGTCTTGCCACGAGGAGGCTGATCACATAAGACCATAATTCATTTGCTCTAATATGTTCTGTAAAGATTTTTGGGTCATTTTCTAAAATGTTTCTGACATACAATACATACCACTGTAAAGGTGATATTAACACTGTAAAAAGAGTGCATCTATCTGCAGGCTCACTTTCTATACAAAGCTATATACACTACTATGTATACAAAGAATTTAGTTATAAGTTAGCAAAGAAAAAAGAAAAGATGTTTCCATTATGCTTACACATAACAATTCATGAGTTTGTTTTGAAACTGTCACATCTGAGGCAAATAAGTGCTAGATGACACACAAAATTATTATATAATAAATAGATTTAATCACCAATCATTATGCTAAATTTTGGCAATGTCATGACTTTCCACTTTATAAATAACATGTTGTAGCAATCAGTTTACAGCAAATAACGAAAATCATCAAATGTTCCTAAGATTCAAACATTTTTTAAGCACACAAATAAAAAGTTGTATATTATTCTTTATCAGATACTCTTGTTCTCCTTCAACTGTAAGCAAGTACTTCTTTTTCCTTTCAAAATAGAAGAACACTGTACCATCAACACAAAACCTCAAGGCCTTTAAAAGCCTTTGGGGGTGTACTTCAACCCTCCATTTCTCAATCTTTGACAATGAAGAAACAAAATTACAAAAACATTTTAAAGCCAAGATCTGAAGACCAACTTTAACCAGTTGTCACCCGTTCTTGACAATGTGGGAAAACATTACACAAACATTTCAAAGTCACTCTTACGAGATCTGTTGGAGTGTACTTCACCCCCACTCAATATATAACATTCATCATATTGTGGTACACTTCTCTTCAATAAACACTTGCAGAAAGCAGCGTTACTTTCCATTTGCTGAATTAAAGACCATACATCTTCTAGAAGTTCTACAAAGAGAATTTTTTTTTTTGCACAATTAAAAAAAGTTTGTACCATGGGAATAATTGTTAACTATAATTAATCCTTACTCTACCACGCGGCGATAATATTGCCGTTTTGGGTGCCCCATTTTTGACCCCGCCTCCCAAGCGCGTTTTCAGAAAAGTGCTGGTAGACTAAGGGTTAATCAACACTCGACAAGTGTACCAACCTCAAAATATATATGCAGCATGGTCCGGGTGGACGGCCCACTGGGTCTAAGAAGCGGAAAGAGCCAGACTGATGCTCGGAAGACAGAGGACCCATTCAGCCTGTGCTTAACCCTTACTCTACCACGCAGCAATATTACTGCCGTTTTGGGTGCCCCATCTTCGACCCCGCCTTCCAAGCGCATTTTCAGAAAAGTGCTGGTAAAGTTAGGGTTAAGTGAAGTATACAGACTACTACAACATTTCACTCATGCAAAACTCATAGTAATGAGACAGCTTTTATTTCTTCAAGATTATTGATAACTTAAACCCCTCATCATACGCTAAGATTGTACGGCATTAAAAACTATTTCACATCAGCAATGGCAGTGTCAGAACAAGCAATTGAAAATTAATGTGTAAGCTATATGGAAACATGTATTCTTTTTCCCTTGTTGTTACCAAAACTGAGAACAGACAATAACTTCTTTGATACTTTAATTACTAGAGCAAATGAGTATTTCAAAATTGTTGAACCTTCTGTTACTTTATCAAGGTATAAACAGTCAAGGTGGCTTCTGTAATATTTACAAATACTGTATGATATACAGTAGCTTTTAGCCTGAATTACAAAACAACTGCACAAAATAGCATAATATACTGAAATGGTATGAATACACACAACTATAGTAAAACAGGAAATAAATTGGTGACTGGCAAGCTTTGTAGAGTATTGAAAACAAGACTTATAACTTGTTTATACTACCGGCTGGGATACAAAATACTTGACTTTATCCGATAAAGAATGTAAAAAGCTGCCTGTGAAAGACTTCACAAATATTAAAAATGTTCTTTTTGTCAAGTCAACTACTTTAGCAAAATAAGCATTTAGCATTTAGCATTTAGTCAAATGCCTGACTAACTTACCATCCAAATTCCTAACAGAATTAACATCAAGACTCCTTTTTTTTCTTTAGAGACTGCAATTTTTTCGCTCTTTTCTCAGACCCCTCACCTACTCTCCTCTTTATTTACTGCACTACACTCTACATCTACAATCCTTTCTCCTTTCCCACCACTAGCTAAAAACAACTTTGTCATATTCTCCACCAGTTTACTTGTACTTAAGAATTTCCCTGCTTTGGACAAATTCAAAACTCCCTCCTCATTCTTCATCTTTAACACTACTTCCTAAATCTTAACTGAAATACTAAGACTTACACATTTATCTTTGTCACTTCTATCTTTCAACCTTTTCTCCATTTCTTTCTCACTATTCCACAAACCCCCATCCCCAACCAGCTCATTTGTCAATTTCTCATTCCCCTCTTGCTCATGCACTAGTTGTTCTGCAAATTTCCACTGTTTTGCTTTCATTTCACAAATTCTCTCTCGTCTCTCATAAAACTTCCTCTTCTGTTTGTTCCTTCACTGACTTTCTCGCAATCTCCATGTACCCCTTCCTCTTTCCTTCATCTAAACTGTCTCTCCATTCACCCATACCATTCTTGGTAAACCGTCTCTCCATTCACCCATACCATTCTTTGTAAACTGTCTCTCCATTCACCCATATCATTCTTGGTAAACTGTCTCTCCATTCACCCATACCATTCTCTGTAAACTGTCTCTTCATTCACCTACACCATTCTTGGTAAACTGTCTCTCCATTCACCCATACCATTCTTTGTAAACTGTCTCTCCATTCACCCATATCATTCTTGGTAAACTGTCTCTCCATTCACCCATACCATTCTTGGTAAACTGTCTCTCCATTCACCCATACCATTCTTGGTAAACTGTCTCTCCATTCACCTACACCATTCTTGGTAAACTGTCTCTCCATTCACCCATACCATTCTCTGTAAACTGTCTCTCCATTCACCCATACCATTCTTGGTAAACTGTCTCTCCATTCACCTACACCATTCTTGGTAAACTGTCTCTTCATTCACCCATACCATTCTTTGTAAACTGTCTCTCCATTCACCCATATCATTCTTGGTAAACTGTCTCTCCATTCACCAATACCATTCTCTGTAAACTGTCTCTCCATTCACCAATACCATTCTTGGTAAACTGTCTCTCCATTCACCTACACCATTCTTGGTAAACTGTCTCTCCATTCACCCACACCATTCTTGGTAAACTGTCTCTCCATTCACCTACACCATTCTTGGTAAACTGTCTTTCCATACACCCAGACCATTCTTAGTAATTTGTCTCTCCACTCACCCATACCATTCTTGGTAAACCGTCTCTCCATTCACCCATACCATTCTTGGTAAACTGTCTCTCCATTCACCTACACCATTCTTGGTAAACTGTCTCTTCATTCACCCATACCATTCTTTGTAAACTGTCTCTCCATTCACCCATATCATTCTTGGTAAACTGTCTCTCCATTCACCAATACCATTCTCTGTAAACTGTCTCTCCATTCACCAATACCATTCTTGGTAAACTGTCTCTCCATTCACCTACACCATTCTTGGTAAACTGTCTCTCCATTCACCCACACCATTCTTGGTAAACTGTCTCTCCATTCACCTACACCATTCTTGGTAAACTGTCTTTCCATACACCCAGACCATTCTTGGTAAACTGTCTCTCCATTCACCCACACCATTCTTGGTAAACTGTCTCTCCATTCACCCACACCATTCTTGGTAAACTGTCTCTTCATTCACCTACACCATTCTTGGTAAACTGTCTTTCCATACACCCAGACCATTCTTAGTAATTTGTCTCTCCACTCACCCATACCATTCTTGGTAAACTGTCTCTCCATTCACCCACACCATTCTTGGTAAACTGTCTCTTCATTCACCTACACCATTCTTGGTAAACTGTCTCTCCATTCACCCACACCATTCTTGGTAAACTGTCTCTCCATTCACCTACACCATTCTTGGTAAACTGTCTTTCCATACACCCAGACCATTCTTAGTAATTTGTCTCTCCACTCACCCATACCATTCTTGGTAAACCGTCTCTCCATTCACCCATACCATTCTTGGTAAACTGTCTCTCCATTCACCCATACCATTCTTGGTAAACTGTCTCTCCATTCACCTACACCATTCTTGGTAAACTGTCTCTCCATTCACCCATACCATTCTTGGTAAACTGTCTCTCCATTCACCCATACCATTCTTGGTAAACTGTCTCTCCATTCACCTACACCATTCTTGGTAAACTGTCTCTTCATTCACCAATACCATTCTTGGTAAACTGTCTCTCCATTCACCCATACCATTCTTTGTAAACTGTCTCTCCATTCACCCATATCATTCTTGGTAAACTGTCTCTCCATTCACCCATACCATTCTTTGTAAACTGTCTCTCCATTCACCCATACCATTCTTTGTAAACTGTCTCTCCATTCACCCATATCATTCTTTGTAAACTGTCTCTCCTTTCAACCATACCATTCTCTGTAAACTGTCTCTCCATTCACCAATACCATTCTTGGTAAACTGTCTCTCCATTCACCCATACCATTCTTGGTAAACTGTCTCTCCATTCACCCATACCATTCTTGGTAAACTGTCTCTCCATTCACCCATACCATTCTTTGTAAACTGTCTCTCCATTCACCCATACCATTCTTTGTAAACTGTCTCTCCATTCACCCATATCATTCTTGGTAAACTGTCTCTCCATTCACCAATACCATTCTCTGTAAACTGTCTCTCCATTCACCAATACCATTCTTGGTAAACTGTCTCTCCATTCACCTACACCATTCTTGGTAAACTGTCTCTCCATTCACCCATACCATTCTTGGTAAACTGTCTCTCCATTCACCCATACCATTCTTGGTAAACTGTCTCTCCATTCACCTACACCATTCTTGGTAAACTGTCTCTCCATTCACCCATACCATTCTTGGTAAACTGTCTCTCCATTCACCTACACCATTCTTTGTAAACTGTCTCTCCATTCACCCATACCATTCTTGGTAAACTGTCTCTCCATTCACCCATACCATTCTTGGTAAACTGTCTCTCCATTCACCCATACCATTCTTGGTAAACTGTCTCTCCATTCACCCACACCATTCTTGGTAAACTGTCTCTCCATTCACCCATACCATTCTTGGTAAACTGTCTCTCCATTCACCCACACCATTCTTTGTAAACTGTCTCTCCATTCACCCATACCATTCTTGGTAAACTGTCTTTCCATACACCCATACCATTCTTGGTAAACTGTCTCTCCATTCACCCATACCATTCTTGGTAAACTGTCTCTCCATTCACCCATACCATTCTTGGTAAACTGTCTCTCCATTCACCCATACCATTCTTGGTAAACTGTCTCTCCATTCACCCATACCATTCTTGGTAAACTGTCTCTCCATTCACCCATACCATTCTTGGTAAACTGTCTCTCCATTCACCCATACCATTCTTGGTAAACTGTCTCTTCATTCACCCACACCATTCTTGGTAAACTGTCTCTCCATTCACCCATACCATTCTTTGTAAACTGTCTCCATTCACCCATACCATTTTTTGTAAACTCTCTCCATTCACCTACACCATTCTTGGTAAACTGTCTCTCCATTCACCCATACCATTCTTGGTAAACTGTCTCTCCATTCACCCATACCATTCTTTGTAAACTGTCTCTCCATTCACCCATACCATTCTTTGTAAACTGTCTCTCCATTCACCCATACCATTCTTGTAAACTGTCTCTCCATTCACCATACCATTCTCTGTAAACTCTCCATTCACCCATACCATTCTTGGTAAACTGTCTCTCCATTCACCCACACCATTGTCTTTTGTAAACTCTCCAATCACCCATACCATTCTTTGTAAACTGTCTCTCCATTCACCCATACCATTCTTGGTAAACTGTCTCTCCATTCACCTACACCATTCTTGGTAAACTGTCTCTCCAATCACCCATACCATTCTTGGTAAACTGTCTCTCCATTCACCCATACCATTCTTGGTAAACTGTCTCTCCATTCACCTACACCATTCTCGGTAAACTCTCCAATCACCCATACCATTCTTTGTAAACCGTCTCTCCATTCACCCATACCATTCTTGGTAAACTGTCTCTCCATTCACCTACACCATTCTGGTAAACTCTCTCTCCACTCACCCATACCATTCTTGGTAAACTGTCTCTCCATTCACCCATACCATTCTCGGTAAACTCTCCAATCACCCATACCATTCTTTGTAAACCGTCTCTCCATTCACCCATACCATTCTTGGTAAACTGTCTCTCCATTCACCTACACCATTCTCGGTAAACTCTCCACTCACCCATACCATTCTTGGTAAACTGTCTCTCCATTCACCCATACCATTCTTGGTAAACTGTCTCTCCATTCACCTACACCATTCTTGGTAAACTGTCTCTCCATTCACCCATACCATTCTTGGTAAACTGTCTCTCCATTCACCCATACCATTCTTGGTAAACTGTCTCTCCATTCACCCATACCATTCTTGGTAAACTGTCTCTCCATTCACCTACACCATTCTCGGTAAACTCTCCACTCACCCATACCATTCTTGGTAAACTGTCTCTCCATTCACCCATACCATTCTCGGTAAACTCTCCAATCACCCATACCATTCTTTGTAAACCGTCTCTCCATTCACCCATACCATTCTTGGTAAACTGTCTCTCCATTCACCTACACCATTCTCGGTAAACTCTCCACTCACCCATACCATTCTTGGTAAACTGTCTCTCCACTCACCCATACCATTCTTGTAAACTGTCTCTCCATTCACCTACACCATTCTTTGTAAACTCTCCAATCACCCATACCATTTTTGTAAACGTCTCTCCATTCACCCATACCATTCTCTGTAAACTGTCTCTCCATTCACCTACACCATTATCTGTAAACTCTCCATTCACCCATACCATTCTTGTAAACTGTCTCTCCATTCACCCATACCATTCTGGTAAACTCTCCAATCACCCATACCATTCTTTGTAAACTGTCTCTCCATTCACCCATACCATTCTTGGTAAACTGTCTCTCCATTCACCTACACCATTCTGGTAAACTCTCCATTCACCCAATACCATTCTTTGTAAACTGTCTCTCCATTCACCCACACCATTCTTGGTAAACTGTCTCTCCATTCACCCACACCATTGTCGGTAAACTCTCCAATCACCCATACCATTCTTTGTAAACTGTCTCTCCATTCACCCATACCATTCTTGTAAACTGTCTCTCCATTCACCTACACCATTCTCGGTAAACTCTCCAATCACCCATACCATTCTTGGTAAACTATCTCTCACAACACACATTCGTCTCAGACACACTCTTTGTCTCCTTCACAATTTCATCATTCATTACAGCATGTTTTCCTCCGACAAGGTGATCTGCCAGCATTTTCTGCCCCAAAATAATAAATAAAGCACACAAACTTTCCAAAATAGACTTTCACATTATATCCTTTTCACATTCCGAAAACAAACAATCATAAACAGTCCTTCTTTTGTATCAATATCAACAAACGTCTCCTCTCCTCTCATCAGCTGTGTAGCATCTTTTGTCCACTTACCACAACACTCCATGGTACCTGTCAGGCTGTCACTCATTCTCTTCACATGCTTTCTCTTTCCCTCTGCATCCTTCTCATTCAAAGATCTCCATAATGGTGGGGTGATAGCTTTGTTAATAATGCCAAGGGCCCTACACCCACTGCAGATTTAAAAGAGGCAACCTGTAAATCTGCATGAAAGACTTTCATCAGCTGGTTTTCCTTTGCGACTTGTGTGAAAAAGTCCAGGAGTTCTTGATATAGATTTTTGAAAAATGTGTATAAATTTAGACAAAAGCAAAGCTAGGACAGCCTAACGTAGTAGGCCCATTGCTTTCATAACATTAGGCTAGGCCATCATGTACTTACTGTTTAGAAATATACCCAGCTAGGGCCTACACAATGAGTTAAACCTGGCTTCATTCGTTACAAAAAAATAATGTAGAAACACTTTATCAATGGAATTACATTAATAAGTTAATCTATCAAATTATAAAATAATATATTACACTACCCCGTTTTATTCACATAATAACAAGCATGTATACTAGCTCCACAATCATAGAGACAAATTTAGTTGGTATTCACCAACTTTGAGATTCAATTTGCCATACTAGAACCCAACAAGACCAATCCAAGTTATACATATTTGGAAAGCTTGAAAAAATTAGTTCTTAATTCTATATGCTCGATTTAAAATCTTTTTCTCATAAAAGAATGATAAAAACCTCAATTTCATCAAATGTCTAAAAAGTTATCGCAATTGAGTATTTATCTTCAAGCATGTATCATTTTAGAGCTTAAAATTTCATTTTTCTACTTCAGAATTGTTTTTTAAATTTCCACACTTTAAATTGGCAACAATTTGTTTTTAATATAATAGTGTTTTCCCTGTGGCTCCGCATATCCCATACATTATTAGCATAGATGCATACCACAGACCATGGAGTGGACTGGAAAATAACGTTACAAAATCGGCTGATATTTCATTCAATCAAACATAACAAACCATCATTGCAAAATTTTGATACAATAACATCATTTTTATAATGTGAGTGTATTATTTTTGTGTGTACTTGCTGCTTTTTTGTCAAAAATAATGACTTGAATGTTCGTTTGTTTTTGAGTTTGGAGCTGTCTTTAAAATTTCATTAGGCCGAAATAGGGGGCACAGTTTTGGAAATCAATGATTGAAAACTTCTGTACACAGGGGCAACGCTATGTGAAAAGACAACATTAGCTTAATTGCTGTGAAGTCTAATAAAAAGAATGAAAGAAAAACAAGTTTAGAATTCCCACTGTGGAAATCTTTATTCAAATTGGTGATGTATGGTATGACCAGGCCTTTTTAAACTACCTAATATAAACCCCTTTTTCGATTGTTCACTAAACAGGCTTGAAGAAAGTAAATTCTGAAAATGGAGTAGGGCATATATCATTTGCATATATCAATATCATTAATCATTAACTTTTATTTCGGAATTTTGAAGACTAACTGTGGTACAGAATCACAATCAGAATCTAAGACCATGTTTTGTTGGGACACTTATTTGAAGGCATCCACAGTGGGGGCCAGTGGGAACTGTCCCCCATGGTGAAATTTGATAAGGAAAATGTTAGTAGCAGGATGTACCACTTTACATTATGCTTAGTATGTATTCTGGAAATAAACTGTACAAATAAATATAAAAGGTTCAAACATTTCTTGAATTTTTGGGAAATTGCCTTCAAGTTTCTTCATTTTCAGACAATTTTCTTTGATGTCTTTCATTTTCTGGCATTTTTATGTTTGGGATAATTTTCTTTAAGTTTCTGAAAATTTTCTTCATTTTTAGGAATAGTTGCCAATATTTCCCAAAAAAATTACCAAATTTGCTAATAATTCTACCAAAATTTACAATAATTTTATCGAAATTTCTCATAATTTTACCAAAAAACCAATAATTTTACCCAAATTTCCAAAACTTTTACCCAAATTTTTAATAAGTTGGCCAAAATTTTCAATAAGTTGACCAAATTTACTTTCATTTTTTCAATTTTATATTAATAATTAACAACAAATTTGATCTCCCTACTGGGCAGAAAGCATGCCCGGGAAGGTGAAATCCTAGCAAGGGACAGTTTTCCCCCTCCCCCAGCTTCCTACACCTTTTTTGTTGTTGATGGTTACCATTTGCCCCCTTGCACCAAAAGCTGAATTCGCAACTGTTAATCCATTGACCTGTAAAATTCTACCTATGGAAAACCATTTCAGTGTTGTACTTTTTGTATCGTTGTCTTTGCATGTTGTGCTTTTATCATTTACAAATTGTCATCTCTTTCTGGATTTATTAGAATTTAAAATTGCAGAAAAGATTAACATTATCTCTCACAATACATAATCCCTTGAAATGGCATATATGTAGGTTGTCATGGAAGCAACCAAAAATAGTTTTGTTCAAGCTCATTTGCATTAGAATTGCGTGCCAATTTTAACATGATTTTGTAATATATGTTTAAAGTACAACTAAAACACATTTCTACCTTTGGATGTAGCTCATGTAAAATAAAAGAAAAACAGGTAATCATCATTCACCTTTATGCTATTATTTAAATTTTAATTTCAATCAGATTAATATTGCTTATAACATCTTTATAGCAGCTGTATCTGATTGGGTTGCTTAAAAAAATTCTTAGAAAAATGTTGTTTTCTATGTTTCAGCAGCAAAAAAATTGAGTATGAACAAACCTTACCTTCATTAGCTTCTTTGATTGGTGCTTTGAGAAAACGAACACAGTGAAAAGGACAGAAAGGGTGGAAGGTATCAAAAGTGGGGTCATCAATAGTATGCGTAGGTAGATAGCACATTATGGTACCAAGACCAAAGGTTTATGAAAAAGTTTGCAGAAATAAGAAAATATAATCCAGCAAATTGCCCTCACATACAATATAGGCCTACACACCTATGCCAGGTCATCCTTTTCTATGGCAATTGATCTCTTATACAATATAGGCCTATATGCCAGCTGGCAATTGATCCAGGCCTATACAGTCATCCTTTCTATATTGATCTCACATACAATATAGGATTTCAATCCTTTCATTTATATATGAAATATATATTAAGAGATTATGTTGTAATTAATACTTAGATCAGTAAGGTAATTGCGATTTGAAAATACTGTTTTTTAAAAGGGAAGATAAATTTTTCAAACGGAATTATCATATTCAGTAACAAAAAAGAACTAGTTAATGTATGTAAGTCAATGCTGCTTATATTTCCAAAAATGAATTCAACTTAAAAATTTGATGAGATTGTGATTCATTCTTCAGAAGATGCCAGTGTCAACTTTCAGGTTTAATAAGATGTGGGGGTTGGGGGTATTGCATCCCCAAAATTGTATGTTTTTGGGCAGACTTATGCAAGTTTTGCTAGGGCTGTTGTTAGTTAATGGCACATTTTTGGGCAGTATCTATACCCCCCCCCTTACCCCACACAAAATCAGGCTCATATGCCTATGTTTAAGCTTCAACTACAGTTAAGACTTCCAAGATTTTCAAGGCTATTGCAGGTATTTTACAATTGGCAACCCTGATGGCATTGTGGATTCCCCTTACTAACAGTACAAGACTTTGTGTTATATTCTTTTATTTAACATAACTAAATCTTCTGAAAGGAATGGCATGGAAGGATTTGTTTCTTTTAGGATTTTGTGTAAAAACTTAACAATTTCCAGTCAGCCCCTGGGAAATTCATTCTAAATTGCTCCTTATGTCCCAAATGCCAAATTTAGATACAGAAGACAATTTCAGCTCAAATGTAGCACTACCCATCCCATCATAACTGCTAACAATTTCTGCCATACATAGATCTGTTCAATTTGTTTCCTTGCACATGAATTACATTCTTAGTCACATGTAGCTTACTATATTGGATATAAGTATCCAAACTTTAAAGATAGCAAATAGTAAATGCCCATACAGGCCAATGCTTGACATCAGCAGTAGACATATTTTTTGTTTTTCAATTGCTTATCTGTTATGTATTGTGGCAGATTGGGGAAGGGGCTCAGGGGTTTGAGTCTCCACAAAGTTTACTTGAATGAAGAGATTGCAAGGAAATATTTTTATTCAAGTCAAGATTGAACAAGGGACCTAAATGTAATTTTTGATGAAACTTTCTATCAGTATGAAAGCGTTGGCTGGTCACTTTGATTTACTCATGTGAAATATTACTGGTGACTTTTCATTGCTTTTTAGGATTTAAGCCCTGACGTACTGTTTGTGGGTCCAAATTAATGTTTTATTTTATTTTTACTTTTATTAAGGCCGGGAGGGGGGGGGGGGCATTGATATATTTGTCTTTAACATAATGATGGGGGTACATGCCCCATCTTTGTATGGTAATGTTTCTTTAGGAATAGATACCTTTCTTTATGAGAAGACTGACACTTTTAAAATTTGAAACTTTAAATAAATTAAAAGGTTGATGATTTAGAGATCCATGTATTGCTAGTTGCATCTACTTGTGCTAGCAATTTGAGTTGAGTAAAAAAGAAAAATAACTTGCTCCTAATACTTGCATTGCTTAATTGATCCAAAAGAGGGAAAGTGTACACATAACATGATAGATCAGCAATATGTTTTTCATTCATTATAGACTCGCTGAGGGAATTGATCTAATTTTCTTGTCAGTTTTACTGAGTAAATGTATGATGTGTAACCTAAACTGTACAGTGATATGTTGTGCCAATAGAAATACATTGGCTTGCTGTTAGCTCAAAGTTTGTTACATAATCAGTTGATTGGCCACAATCTTTTCTCTATAAAGGGATTTCTAATTCAAGTGAAAGCCATTTTACAGGAAAAAGCATTTGCGGGTTGCATGTTTCACACATCTGATCTTCACACAGCTCAGTCAAATCACAAGTAAAACAAACAGAGTAGACTTGGTACTACTAAAACATGCGCTAGCACGTGCTAGTGATGAAAACATGTACAAGGCATGTAAAACACGTGCTGGACATATAACACACGCACTGGTCAAAGTAAACTGGCCAGATGAATTTTTTTTAATATAAAATATTATTTTAGAGACAAAATTACCCTCCAAGTACTTCAAGTAATCTTAATCAGTAGATTGGTGCAACCAACAACACAGTAAGATTCCAGCATAATTATCTTAGAAAAATAATCTTATATAACAAGATGCAAACATGTACAGCAGACGACAATGTTCTATTCCTACAAAATGGTGATGTAAACAAAGTCATGTGACCTCATGACGTCAGCTAAAACATCCTTAATCCTCCTATCAAAGATTGATTTGTCTAGCTCGAGTCTCTCCTACATGTTCCTATCATTTGAGAGTCCTCTCTGTTCTTATACAATTATGCATTAATTAAAATGGTAGCTCCTTGCATCAATAATGTTATAGGTGCTACCATTTCTTATTAATACTTGAAATGGCAAACAAACATTAGTAACGTGTGTGGCGCCACCTGCTACTTTCAAGGTCGGTATATAGAAATTTGTAACGCATTTTATGCAAAGTGTGGAATAAGTGAAGTGTGCTTGCTGTATATAAATTGTGAGTTTAATTTAGATCTATTGTTACATAGTGTTAACAGTAAAGTGATCAAGCAAGTTCATCTCATTATAGGAGACATTCAAGTTTAAAGTCATATTCCATTTGTGTAGCAACTTGACTAGGGTGGTAGTCTACTGTAGATGGTTGGTGCCGTAGCTCATCCTCACTTTCTTTTATGTTAAAGAAATGAATTGAACTTTTTTACTAATCTATTTTTTTCCTTCAAATTCTCTTAAGTGTTAAATTATTATTACCTTAATATTATATCTACTTAACTACTTATCAAAAATATCCAATGGCTTTGAAGCCAGCCACAAAATAAAAGAATACATAAGAGGCTTTTGAGGAATGCTAGTGTGACATCACACCTATATTGAGGGTGTGACATCACATCTACTCTGAGGGTGTGACACCACACCTACTGTAATTTTGGTCTTTTTTACACAAACGTGACAGAACTATACATTTCAATACCTCCTTTAGAATGATGGATTGTTTACCATTTTGTTTTGTTCGAAGTCCTCTTTCAAGTAAGATGGATTCATAGGATGCTGAACTTGGCCTTAATCTAAATGAATTTGAAAACATAGAAAATAAGAAAATATCCAACAAAATAGGAGATTTTCATTTAGCTCTTTTTAAAATTTGTTTTCAGGTCTGTGCAATGTTAATTCGTTATGTAGGCATGACTGAGCAAATCTGTATTTTTTTAAAGTAAATCACTTGACGAACCTTTAATAACTTGTTGCTACTGTTTGATAAAGCAGCTGATTGTAACAAATTTATTTTTTACCATACCTCAAAGCAAATTCTGTCCTTTGGTACATTACAGATATTGCTATATTATAAAACAGTGAAGCTCTTGATTTTTCATATCTTGAAAAGTATACTTTATCAAAATGCAATCCCTGTTTTAAGCAATTAAATTTGATGCTCATTTTAAAATCTAGTGAAACTGTTGGTGTCCATGTCTTCAAAATTCCTGTAAACATCCTTTCGAGTTAAATTGCAACCTTTTATCAAGAGGCATGCGCCTGCAGAAGCAATTTGATTTAATAATCTTGTCACATTGTTGGTTTGAGGTGTAATTGTAAATATTTGTTGTTTTGTTAACAATGAACCTACTCTTCCATTTCCCTCCATTTCTAGTAGCAGGATCTTTATTCATAACTTAATTATTTTATTGTAATATTGTGAGAGAAAAAATATGTTAATATTTATTTCCCGCAAGGAAAGTTTGTTTCCAATTTCACATCGTGTTGTATAGATTTCTGACAGCAATCATTTTCTGGGATAAGTTTTTTTTTTTTGAGTATTTTTCTTTATTTTTGTAAGCCATGCTGTCATACTGATGATTTTCTCAAATTTCCTGGTTTTGGTTCATGTTTAACATAATTTCATATTTTTTTGAGGATGTACATATAAGTAGACTAACTCAATGCTATGCATTTGAACTTCCAATAGTCAATGAATCTCCTATTTATTTATTGTTGAAAGGCTATTTTGGTGAGTTCTCAAACATCAGCGTGCAAATTAACACAGCTGGAAATTTGTAACGGAATGACAGAAAAATTTAGTCATCTGGAAAATCAATTTATTGATGGAATGATTGCAAAGAGCGAGGAGAAAATGGAAAACAACTTTCAACAGATAAACAGATTGTATATGGATAAATAAAGTGAAATTAAGGAAAAGAATAACGATTTTAGAGAGGAAAATAAGCTGAATGAAGAAACGACATGGATGGACTGAGGGCCATGTGGACATTTTTGGTAGTAAAATGCAGGTGAAGGGCAGACTTTAGACATAAGTTTGTATTATATTGTACATGAAGACATTGGTATATACAGTAAGTTCATGTATTTTCATAGACTAACATTTACAAGATAAAAAATACTGTCTGTTTTTAACTAATGGCCATGGCCTTATACACCACTTATTTGAGGTGCAAATTTGATAGAATATACTGTATTCAACACTTGTAGTGAACATCAGTTGCCAAAGTAAGTAAGTGCCCTAAAAATGTTCATTTTCACCTCTTTACATTTAAACTGTTAAACACCCATTTCCCAACATTCCATTTCCATTCTGCCCTCAGTTACTTAGTGAATTTCAATTCCTTTCAGATATTTATTTCCGGTTTATGGAATATACTTTAATTGCAGAGCACATCTGTCTTGCTGGTTTTATAATTATATTTTAGTTTATAATACCATGGTAACATGAAATGCACATGTAATTGTCTGCTTTAATGTCAGGATGTCCTATGAGTAAAGAGAACTTTATTGTAAAAGCAAAATGCCTGCAAATAGGCCAAGATAAGCCTCGGGAAAGCTAGCTTTATTTTTGTTGCTATCAAATATTTTTATTCTGAATTTAAATGAGCTTTCTGTATATATAAATTGCATTATCATGATGTTTTCATGTATTACAGTCCTATTTGATGAAATGCAGTTCAAAGGTTATTTCTAGATTATGTATGTGTAGAACTTTAACTATATTCCATCAAATATTGTTTATGGGATAGGAGTTTTTGTGCTAAATATCAGTAGCAACAATTTGAGCTGAATTGGAAGAAAATAAAACCATGAAAATAGCAGTTGAATATAACCAACAGGTTTTAATGTACATCATACACTATCAACATGTTAGTAAGAAATAACAATCTGATGATTTTTAGTGACAGAAATTTATGACATTAATTAAATGAATTACTACATTGGAAATTTTGAACTTCTATTTCATACATCACATTTATTGCATACATTTAAAATTCATTAAACTTTGATTAGCCTCAACTCAAAAACTGCAAGTTCTTTTCATTAATTTGAAAGGCTAGGCCATTGGCCCGTACAATAATGTACAATTAGATGTGGTGCTCATGTTGTTAAAGTGAAGAAAGGAAATTAACAATACAAATGATATTAGGAAACATGAAGTATAATTACATTCCAAAAATAAGTAAAACTATTAGTTAGTTAGCTAGTTAGTTAGTTAGTTAGTGTATCCCATATACAAAGCAAGATTAGTAATTGCAAGACAATTTGAAGTTATTTTTATCAAAGAAAGTTATCCTTATAGCCTGCTAGACTGTCAATACAATGATTAAAGGTCTGTTAAGAAGGTAACATGCTGAGCTAGTGAAGTGGCATATATTAATCTTGTTTTGCTGTGATATACATATTTTAGAACAAATGTTTTAAATATGCTTGAAGGGAGAAATACAGTTATCACATTTAGAATTTTTTTTATTAAAATTTTGTCAATATATTTAAAAATTTGAAAAATATTTGTACTCATAATTAACAACTTTTAATCAACTGTAAAGGCAACCACTTACCCATCTTTATTTGATAAATGGTTTTTATCAAAAAGTGGTTTTGACCTCAAGTATCATTTTCTGACCATTATTCTTTTCATTTTTCAGGTAGAAGACATTACTTGCCAGAGTATAAGATTAAAAACTACATGTACCAACTTTTAAAGTCTTTAGATCATATGCATCGGTAAGTGTACATTTCATCAGTTTTAGCCCATTGCTGTTAATGGGTTTTGATATGACTTCCGAGCCCAGGATTTGACCAACATTGACATGTTTAACATAATTCTCAATTCAGTGATTGAAAATATGATACAATTTTGTGTTTTTATACTCCTTAAATGGTTATCTTCCTCGTTTTTAAGGTTACAAAATAATCTTGTGCACACTAGTCATATAATGATGGAGTCAGGGGGGATTCTCCCTATTAGCAGTGCAGTGGTACATTTGCAATCATATTAATCACGTTCATAGACAATTTGAACCATACAGTATATCCATACAGTATATTCATATTACCTTGTGCTTAAACACAAGAGTTGATTTCCATATGAATTTTCTAGAAAAAGGAGTAATGTTTGACTATGTTTTCCGTTTTCATGAATGCATCTACATATTTATTTGAAAAGATTCACAAATGTCATGCTTGACATTCAAGCGGGTGTGAGTGTTCAATTTCAACATTAACAGATCCCATCAGTCTGATGTTAAAAGAATTTTGGGTAAATAATCCTTTTAAGGATCAATTTGCAAGTGTCCCATAATTCCTCAGACTAATCATGATTGTATGATATTTTATGATATTAACGCCCATAGCCACATTTTTTTCACCTTTAAAATCTTTTGCATTGCTCACATTCTTTCTTGAAAATACATTTTGAAATGCACATTTCACTCAAATATATTGGGAAAATCGGATATTAAATCAAAAAGAGATTAGAATGCTTTAATGTTCGTCTCCTTGTCAACTGTGATGTTTGCTGCCTTCGTGTCATGTATGGATCTCATGTTAAAAAAATGAATCAAATTTTTCACGTTTCTTATTCTTGAAACCTTATTTCCATTAGTGTGATGATATTGATGGAGCAAAATATAATAATGTTTAACTGGAATAGTATTGAAATATCTCATTGTAATGTGTAGACATGTAGTATATGATATCTCATTGTAATGTGTAGACATGTAGTATATGAATCTTCATCATTGATCCCCATGATGTACTGCAACTAAAAATTACATATTCATCAATTTTAAACTCTTAAATTAACAAAAGAAATGCAAATGTTATAGATTTTTAGCTGTCACTCAGTTCATACATCATAAATGTTTGCATGTATATCCCCTTAACCTTTGATGAGCCATAACTGAAAAACCCATGAGATAAGATACCCCAGTAACTAGGATACAAAAACTCATAAGATAAGATACCCCTAGTAACTAGGATACAAAAACCCATAAGATAAGATATTTTAGTAACTAGGATACATAAACCCCTAAGATAAGATACCCCAGTAACTAGGATACAAGAGCCCATAAGATAAGATATTTTAGTAACTAGGATACAAGAACCAATTAAATTAGATACCCCAATAACTAGGATACAAAAGCCCATAAGATAAGATACTCCAGTAACTAGGATACAAAAACCCATTAGATAAGATACCCCAGATACCCCAGTAACTAGGATACAAAGGCCTATAAGATAAGATACTCCAGTAACTAGGATACAAAAACCTATAAGATAAGATACGCCAGTAACTAGGATACAAAAACCCATAAGATAAGATACCCCAGTAACTAGGATACAAAGGCCCATAAGATAAGATACTCCAGTAACTAGGATACAAAAACCTATAAGATAAGATACCCCAGTAACTAGGATACAAAAACCCATAAGATAAGATATCCCAGTTACTAGGATACAAAAAACCCTAAGATAAGATACCCCAGTAACTAGGATACAAAAACCCATAAGATAACCCAGTAACTAGGATACAAAAGCCCATAAGATAAGATACCCCAGTAAGTAGGATACAAAAACCAATTAAATAAGATACCCCAATAACTAGGATACAAAAGCCCATAAGATAAGATACTCCAGTAACTAGGATACAAAAACCCATTAGATAAGATACTCCAGATACCCCAGTCTCTAGGATATAAAGGCCCATAAGATACCCCAGTAACTAGGATACAAAGGCCCATAAGATAAGATACCCTAGTAACTAGGATACAAAAGCCCATAAGATAAGATACCTCAGTAACTAGGATGCAAAGGCCCATAATATAAGATGCCCCAGTAACTAGGATACAAAAACCCATAAGATAAGATACCCCAGTAACTAGGATACAAAGGCCCATAAGATAAGATACCCCAATAACCAGCATACAAAAACCCCTAAGATAAGATACCCCAGTAACTAGGATACAAAAACCCATAAGATAAGATACCCCAGTAAATAGGATACAAAGGCCCATAAGATAAGATACCCTAGTAACTAGGATACAAAGGCCCATAAGATAAGATACCCCAGTAACTAGGATACAAAAACCCATAAGATAAGATACCCCAGTAAAAAGGATACAAAAACCCATAAGATAAGATATCCCAGTAACTAGGATGCAAAGGCACATAAGATAAGATACCCTAGTAACTAGGATACAAAGGCCCATAAGATACCCCAGTAACTAGGATACAAAAACCCATAAGATAAGATACCCTAGTAACTAGGATACAAAAACCCATAAGATAAGATACCTCAGTAAATAGGATACAAAGGCCCCTAAGATAAGGTACCCCAGTAACTAGGATACAAAGGCCCATAAGGTAAGATACCCCAGTAAAAAGGATACAAAAACCCATAAGATAAGATATCCCAGTAACTAGGATGCAAAGGCACATAAGATAAGATACCCAGTAAAGGATACAAAGGCCCATAAGATACCCCAGTAACTAGGATACAAAAACCCATAAGATAAGATACCCTAGTAACTAGGATACAAAAACCCATAAGATAAAATACACCAGTAACTAGAATACAAAGGCCCATACAATAAGATACCCTAGTAACTAGGATACAAAAACCCATAAGATAAGATACCCCAGTAACTAGGATACAAAGGCCCATAAGATAATATATCCCAGTAACTAGGATACAAAGGCCCATAAGATAAGATACCCCAGTAACTAGGATACAAAGGCCCATAAGATAATATACCCTAGTAACTAGGATACAAAGGCCCATAACATAAGATACCCTAGTAACTAGGATACAAAAGCTGAACACAGGCTTCATTAAAGCAGAGATCTTTTGTTAAGAAAAATGAATGTGTTTATTTAAAATACCCATGTCACATTTCAATACAGTGGGTAGCATGTGCAGCAGTTTTCCTCATGAGTACATTAAACACATGACAAAAGAAAAAATGCTTATTCTTCAGCCTGGTTTGTCTGTATAATTTGCAATGGGCATGTGTCTGTTGAAGTCGAAAGGAATTGCTGCCATCGCGATCAGACAATGTTTTTCTCAGGATATGAAGTGCTTCTAATTTGGAAATTGGAGATATCAGATTATTATTTATGGTTATTTTTCTTGTTTTATGGGAAAAGTTGATAGTTGATGATCATTTGTTACAAGTTGCTAAATATGGAGCCAAGTGCTCAAATATAGTCATAAATACTCAGAATATGCATGGGCAACCAATGTGAATTCATCAAATTTGATCAAAACCAACCTCGGTATAAAATTCAAATACAAACCTCAAAGATTTCCTTACCATTATGTTCAGAACCAAGGGCGCTGGAATTTTTCTAAGTTCGGGGGCCAAAAAATATGGCCGCTATATGTCTTGTGTAATTTCGCGAAAGTTACATGGGCCAAATACCAATTTTTCAAATGTTTCCAGTGCCTATGCTCAAGACTATTGAATAAGAATAAAGAAAACCATAAACAATCCTGGCTAATCTGCTAAGGTTTTTATTGATGTATACTTTAAAATGTTGTATAATTTAATAGACCAATGTATTTGTTAAAGCTGTTCATCTTTTATCTCACTCATATACCTCATTACATCCCTCTTTATCTCTCTGCAGGAATGGTATCTTTCACAGAGATGTCAAACCAGAAAATATTTTAATTAAAGTGAGTGGCAAATTTTTCATAAGTATGTGCTTGATGTTATATTTTTACAATTTGTTTCTCCTTCAAACTCATCTCTGTGACAGATTGATTATCATCTGACAAAATACAGCCCTTGGTCCAAGAGCTACAGGATGAGTTAATCAAGTGGGTCATTTAACGAACTGTAAAATTCTATTTTTGTTTTGTAATTGTGTTCAGTTTAGATTGAATTTGTTCATAAGTAATTTTCTATATATGCAGTTTTTATTTATGTAATCTGGCAGTTTTATTCAATCAAGCAGCTCTCGGTCGATAAGTGAGAGCGTCCTTTGTGCCTGGGAATTTTGAAATAACACAAGTCTAACTTTGGATACTCATATCATTGAACAATTACTTCAGTATTCATTGTATCTCATACAACCATCTTTATCACAAAGTAGATATTTGCATAAATTCTTGGGTTGCAATTATATAAGACATCACTTAACCCTTACTCTACCAGGGCTTTGAAAAAAGCGACCCCAATTTTCGTAACTTTTTTTTCATATGGATTTTTGACAACTTTCCTTTTATTTTATTTTGTTACAAGCTTAGTTGGAATAGATGCTAAGATATTTATCTTTTGAGTAATTAAAACCAATTTAGGAAATATTGGACAAAATTATGCAAATTAAGCAATTTTGGGCTAAATTTGGTCAACAAATGGTCAATCTTTGCAGAAGTATAACTTCTTGTCAGTATTGAAAACAGAGACTTATGTTACATATTTAGATTCTTTATGAAATTTCCTTTCCAATGATACTAATCTATAATTTTTAGAAAGAAAGGAAAGATGAAAACACATCAAAAATGATAAAAGTCAAACGTCCTCTGAAAGCTGCAGCAGAAAAATAGTTACGCAGTGGTCACGGTGAGACTCGAACCCGGAGCGCTCGCATGCTAGCCGCGTACATTCCCTCTGCACCAAGAAGTTGTTCAAATTGGAGAGGTGTAATATATTTCTTATAGGACAGGTTTTAAATAGAGGGGGGCTTGCCTTTATTTATATATCAAATGAAAGGAAATTTCAATCGCTTTCGAACGGCGGTTCAACGAAGCATGTGTGATGTACGATTTGGGTACACAATTTTTTGAAGAAAAAAAACGGGTCCAAAATGGCAGAAATTTATGAAATTTTGAAGAAATTTCTCCAGAACAAAAGATTGCATGAAGAGATTATAAAAATTATACCAGAAGCCAATACTATCATGTTTAAGGACTTGCGTATTTGATTTTGAAGTAAAAATGTGATTTTAAAGTTATTGTGAGATTTAAAAAAAAGAGAAAAATTGTAAATTGTTTAGCAATTTTTGAGTTTTACTCTTTTTCGATGTACTTTTTCTAAAAATTATGTAATATGACACCTATGAAAAAGTTTCATTTTGTAAAAGAAATATCTGAGTACTTTAAAATGATACCAAGATTACTCCTACAGGACTGTGGTAAAGATCCCAATTTTATTTTTAGAAAAAGGTGGTTTGAAAACGGTGATGATATTGCCGCGTGATAAGAGTAAGGGTTAATAAGCTTGGGCTTCAGAGAGGTATGGTGCTAGCAAGGTATAGGAGATAAATCTGTGTTCCTGCAAGATTTTTCAGTTAAGATTGTCTGACATCAATGAGCAAGATTGGCTTACTCAAATAAATTCAATGGACCGTCTATATAATTATAGAGTTTTCAAACATTATCTCACATATAAACCGTATTTAACATTTTTTGATAATCCGCATTTATGTTCTTATATCACACACACCTTCGCTGTGGCTACTCCCTTTGAATGTCCATACTGGCAGATGGTAAAATATTCCAAGATATTTAAAGATTATGCACTATGTGTAAACTACATCATCTAGAGGATGAATATCACTTTGTGCTAGAATGTCCCTTCTATGAGGACATTTGTGAAGTTTTCATTCCTCAGCACTTTCATCACCACCACTCATATGCTTTCTTTGAAACACTTTTAAGAATTACAAGCAAATCTTTAAGTTTATAATTAGCCAGGTTCATATACAAAGCTCTTCTAAAGCACAAAAAATCTTTAGCATAATTATTATATTGTATAAATTTATCATTGCTTTATTGTTCAACGATCCCATTATCCATTTGTTTTTGAATATTCATTTGTTTTTTATTACTTTTTTCTTGTTGGAATGGGCATGTATTAAGTGTCTACATTTGTGTGTGTGTTTTTTTTTTAAACATTAATAATTCTTTTCTTTGATCAGAAATTGTTCAACCAATGTACTTATATTTGTATGTAATAGGCTGGAGGTCTGAACATTGAATGAAATGAATAATAATAAATAATGATAGTAATAATAACAAATGCTCATGATTAATTTGAGCATTTATATCAAAGGTTTTCTGCACCATCACGTGCACGAAACATGTGTTTGAATATTCTGAGACTCAAGAAAATCCCCCTCATTTTTCGGCCGCCAGCTCCTTTTACAAACTTGGGAAGTGTCTTACTTAAAATTATAGTGTGTTTTGCTGAAGATTTAACATTCTTCTTTAAAAGAATATGCTTTTCCAATTACATGTCATTTTTTCATCATGACTATGTACTTCCTTTTTTTCATCATGACTATGTACTTCCTTTTTTTCATCATGACTGTGTACTTCCTTTTTTTCATCATAACTATGTACTTCCTTTCTTTCTTCATGACTATGTACTTCCTTTTTTTCATCATGACTATGTACTTCCTTTTTTTCATCATGACTATGTACTTCCTTTTTTCATCATGACTGTACTTCCTTTTTTTCATCATGACTGTGTACTTCCTTTTTTTCATCATGACTATGTACTTTCTTTTTATCGTGACTATATACTTCCTTTTTTTTCATCATGACTATGTACTTCCTTTTTCATCATGACTGTGTACTTCCTTTTTTTCATCATGACTGTGTACTTCCTTTTTTTCATCATGACTATGTACTTCCTTTTTTTCATCATGACTATGTGCTTTCTTTTTTATCGTGACTATATACTTCCTTTTTTCATCATGACTATGTACTTCCTTTTTTTCATCATGACTGTACTTCCTTTTTTTCATCATGACTGTGTACTTCCTTTTTTTCATCATGACTATGTACTTCCTTTTTTTCATCATGACTGTGTACTTCCTTTTTTTCATCATGACTGTGTACTTCCTTTTTCATCATGACTATGTACTTCCTTTTTTCATCATGACTATGTGCTTTCTTTTTATCGTGACTATATACTTCCTTTTTTTCATCATGACTATGTACTTCCTTTTTATCGTGACTATATACTTCCTTTTTCATCATGACTATGTACTTCCTTTTTTTTCATCATGACTATGTGCTTCCTTTTTTTCATCATGAGTATGCTTCCTTTTTTTTCATCGTGACTATGTACTTCCTTTTTTTCATCAAGACTATGTACTTCCTTTTTTTCATCATGACTATGTACTTCCTTTTTTTCATCTGACTATGTGCTCCTTTTTTTTCATCATGACTATGTACTTCCTTTTTCATCATGACTATGTACTTCCTTTTTTCATCATGACTTTGTACTTCCTTTTTTTCATCATGACTATGTACTTCCTTTTTTTCATCATGACTATTTACTTCCTTTTTTTCATCATGACTATGTACTTCCTTTTTTCATCATGACTATATACTTCCTTTTTTTCATCATGACTATATACTCCCTTTTATTCAATCATGACTTCCTTTTTTTCATCATGACTATGTACTTCCACTTCCAATTAGTAGAACATTGTTTGGAAAAATTCAACATATAAGCATATAGGCCTATGTGGAAATGAAAATGATGCAGTTTTACTGGTTAATGAATATATCTAGCTGTACATATGCTGAGATGTAAGGATTCTCTGTTTATAGATGCAATCAAATATATGTCGATTATTATTTCATATTTAATTTAATTGGTGGAACTTGGTTGTACGCCCTAAGAAAGCTGCCATTTTATGTGGTGCATTACTGAATTAAACTTGTAATGATTGGTCTTTAAGGCAGTCAGTGGATAATTGTCATGGCCATTCGACTCGCTTAGTTATGCTAATAAAGCAATTTAACAATTTCATAATTTGAAAATTTAGATACTTAGCACAGTTGAGTACTGACTCCTTAGAGTTATTAGTTAAAATGATTTTCCAGTTGAAAGATTTTCATCATTAGTCACATTTTATTACAATTATTTACATTAAACTTACCAAAATGAAGAAACTGCAATGTTTCATATGCGTTGAGTGCAAATCACTTATTTGCAAAAGTATTATTATTATTTTTTAGGATGATGTTTTAAAATTAGCAGACTTTGGATCTTGCAGGAGTGTGTATTCCAAACAGCCATATACAGAATATATATCAACAAGATGGTAAGGACTCTCATCATTATATAGCAATCAGTAAAGTAGCTAAAATTAAATCTATATACCCTCTAAGGCCAGTATCTATAGACATTGTTAGACATTCTTTTCTTTGCTCCTTCAAATGACAAAATGATGATTAATGATTCAATTGATTTACTGAATGCTTCCTGTTTTTTTATGTTTTATCATATACTAACACTTTGGACTTTCTTTATTTAGTAAGCTTCCTTTACATTTCATTAATTTGATTCACTTAGATGAATCAGAATAAATGACATGTCAAGGATTGAAAAAATCACATGTAGACATGCCAGTATGTATTTATATGGTTTTGACCAGGAAGGTATTTTTAGTGATATACATTTGACTCTGGGGAATATTTTCTCTCCTTCTCCTCCCCAACCATGAGAATGCTTTGTCTACACCTTTGACTTTTTCTCTATGGGGAAAATTGTCAAGATTATGTTGACAAATGTGACAAATAAGATTCATTTCTAAGTGGCAGAGCTTTCATTCACTTACCGCTTACCCTCATGCCCCTTCCATCTCAACAACAATAGTCCTGTTCTGCTACTGGTTTTGATGCTCATTTCATGCATATTTGACCATTTTCTTTCTTGTTATTTTGCAGGTACCGAGCTCCTGAGTGCCTTCTCACAGACGGGTATTATACATATAAAATGGACCTCTGGAGTGTTGGGTGTGTCTTCTTTGAAGTGATGAGGTATGTATGAATATTCATCAAACATTGTCTTCTGTCTACAATACTTGATACTTGCGGAAGATGATAAAAATGTCATGATAAAGGGAATAAAAACAAAAATAGATGGGGTATTTATGGGGGAGAGGGTCCCACCACATACGCTAGTGTGAAATTAACAATACCCAAGATAATGACTATTCAATTTTTCCCACAAAGTTTATCAAAGAGGATGAGAAATATACAAACAACTCTTTGCTTTTGTTCATTTAATCACAGCTTGCGATATATTCAACTTTCTCAAACCTGTTCAAAAATGAAAATAATTTGATATTGAATGTGGAAAAGTGGCTTGTGTTTCTACCTTTAGGCTTATGCTTGAACAACATCATGCATGGAGCTTTACATTCTTCATTTGAGACACAATCATATCAGCGATGCATGATTCAAGGTCAAGTTGATATCTATAGAACATTCATTATACAAGACAATGATAATAGAACATTCATTATACAAGACAATGATAATAGAACATTCATTATACAAGACAATGATAATATTATGATTCCCTTCCTTGACAAAAACATTCTCAAAAGTCTAGTGTCTTTCTTGATTGTTTATGAATGTATATAATAAGCCTAAAGCATAGTGAGTATTAAGAGGGGTTCACAGCCTTCACATAATTGTCTTTAGTCACTCTTTTCAATAGAAAGCGCTGCAGAGTGATCACACATCTCAATAGAAAGCGCTGCAGAGTGATCACACATCTCAATAGAAAGCGCTGCAGAGTGATCACACATCTCAATAGAAAGCGCTGCAGAGTGATCACATCTCAGTAGAAAGCGCTGCAGAGTGATCACACATCTCAATAGAAAGCGCTGCAGAGTGATCACACATCTCAATAGAAAGCACTGCAGAGTGATCACACATCTCAATAGAAAGCGCTGCAGAGTGATCACACATCTCAGTAGAAAGCGCTGCAGAGTGATCACACATCTCAATAGAAAGCGCTGCAGAGTGATCACACATCTCAATAGAAAGCGCTGCAGAGTGATCACACATCTCAATAGAAAGCGCTGCAGAGTGATCACACATCTCAATAGAAAGCGCTGCAGAGTGATCACACATCTCAATAGAAAGCGCTGCAGAGTGATCACACATCTCAATAGAAAGCGCTGCAGAGTGATCACACATCTCAATAGAAAGCGCTGCAGAGTGATCACACATCTCAATAGAAAGCGCTGCAGAGTGATCACACATCTCAATAGAAAGCGCTGCAGAGTGATCACACATCTCAGTAGAAAGCGCTGCAGAGTGATCACACATCTCAATAGAAAGCGCTGCAGAGTGATCACACATCTTAATAGAAAGCGCTGCAGAGTGATCACACATCTCAATAGAAAGCGTTGCAGAGTGATCACACATCTCAGTAGAAAGCGCTGCAGAGTGATCACACATCTCAATAGAAAGCGCTGCAGAGTGATCACACATCTCAGTAGAAAGCGCTGCAGTGTGATTGTACGTCTCAGTAGAAAGCGCTGCAGAGTGAATTTTTATAGTTTCATTAAGCTCTCAAATTAATCATGTAATTTCCATATATCCATTATTTATCTCAAATTTGTTGAGAATTTTCCCCATGGTGAGGATTTTTCATAAGGTGAGAAAAATCTCTCAGCACCAATGATGGCCCTTAAATGAAGTCTGACAATTATTTCAAGGAGGTCAAATATTTTGCAGTACTATATGTGTATTTATTGGTCGCATACAATTGAAAATATGATTATCAGCAATATCACCCACAGATTTGGTTTTGAACGTTTTTGAAATTTGTAGCTAAATAATTTGTTTAAGATGTCTGTGTTTATCATGGACTGATGGTGGCTTGGACTTTCATAATCCCCTATTGAAATTCCTGCATTTTCATTATTGGCATATTCCATTTTCATGTATTGCTCTGAACTGAATGCATGAAGATCATCCTAATTGTTATTTTGATCATGTATTCACAAATGAAGTAAGTCTAAAAGATTTGATCAATTGTTATGAAGAAGTAGAAGAGTTATAAATGATTATAATAAGCCTACTAGATTAACCCATGTTCTCTTTTTGGATATTTCTAGCCTCCATCCATTATTTCCTGGTGCTAATGAGGTTGATCAAATCGCTAAGATCCACGATGTTATGGGAACACCAGAAGAAACAGTAATGAATAAATTTAGAAAGTAAGAACATTGTTGATTTCATTAAAACAATATAATTTGTACGTGTATTACAGTCAAAGGTCTATGGATATCAAAAACAGCTTTTAATTTTAGCACATCAAGAGTTTTCTGATGTTTCTGTTTTATGTTGACCACATCATTTTGCAATTGATGCCAGATTTGATTTGTGATATATGATTGGGAGATAGGTCTCTCCCACATTTCAGTCATTAAATAATCTGAATTTCTATTCCTGATAGCTTTTGATCAGGAATATGAGGTAGATTATAAAAAAAACATTAAAATAAACCAAACATGAGAAATAATCATGTTTAGGCCTGTGAATTTAAATAGTCTCAAGATGCTTGTTGTTTTGCTGTTAGCAATGACAGTAATATTGTTTGTTCATATCCGTAAACGTGTTCAAAATATTAAAGAATATTGATCACAACCCAGACTGAACTCTTGTATAGGCTCAAATAGTTTATTCTTTGCACAGTGTAAGTGTACAAACTATTACTAAAATTACATTTACATTGTCACTCAACTTACATTTACATTGTCACTCAAGTTACATTTACATTGTCACTCAAGTTACATTTACATTGTCACTCAAGTTACATTTACATTGTCACTCAAGTTACATTTACATTTACATTTACATTGTCACTCAAGTTACATTTACATTGTCACTTTACATTGTCACTCATTTACATTGTCACTCAAGTTACATTTACATTTCACATTTACATTGTCAGTTACATTTACATTGTCACTCAAGAGACATTTACATTGTCACTCAATTGTCACTGGGTTACATTTACATTTACATTGTCACTCAAGTTACATTTTTACATTGTCACTCAAAGTTACATTTTGTCACTCAAGTTACATTTACATTGTCACATTTACATTGTCAAGAGACATTTACATTGTCACTCAAGTTACATTTACATTGTCACTCAAGTTACATTTACATTGTCACTCAAGTTACATTTACATTGTCACTCAAGTTACATTTACATTGTCACTCAGTCACTCAAGAAACATTTACATTGTTCAAGTTACATTTACATTGTCACAGTTTTACATTGTCACTCAAGTTACATTTACATTGTCACTCAAGTTACATTTGCATTGTCACTCAAGTTACATTTACATTTCACAGTTACATTTACATTGTCACTCACATTTACATTTACATTGTCATTGTCAAGTTACATTTACATTGTCACTCAAGTTACATTTACATTGTCACTCAAGTTACATTTACATTGTACATTTACATTGTCACTCAAGTTACATTTACATTGTCACATTGTCAAGTTACATTTACATTGTCACTCAAGTTACATTTACATTGTCACTCAAGTTACATTTACATTGTCACTCAAGTTACATTTACATTGTCACTCAAGTTACATTTACATTGTCACTGTTACATTTACATTGTCACTCAAGTTACATTTACATTGTCACTCAAGCTACATTTACATTTCAAGTTACATTTACATTTACATTTACATTGTCACTCAAGTTACATTTACATTGTCACTCAAGTTACATTTACATTGTTGTTACATTTACATTGTCTCAAGTTACATTTACATTGTCACTCCAAGTTACATTTACATTGTCACCAAGTTACATTTACATTGTCAGTTACATTTACATTGTCACTCAAGTTACATTTACATTGTCACATTTACATTGTCACTCAAGTTACATTTACATTGTCACATTTACATTGTCACTCAAGTTACATTTACATTGTCACTCAAGTTACATTTACATTGTCACTCAAGTTACATTTACATTGTTCAAGTTACATTTACATTGTCACTCAAGTTACATTTACATTGTCACTCAAGTTACATTTACATTGTCTCTCAAGTTACATTTACATTGTCACTCAAGTTACATTTACATTGTCACTCAAGTTACATTTACATTGTCACTCAAGTTACATTTACATTGTCACTCACCAAGTTACATTTACATTGTCACTACATTTACATTGTCACTCAAGTTACATTTACATTTTACATTGTCACTCAAGTTACATTTACATTTACATTTACATTGTCACTCAAGTTACATTTACATTGTCACTCAAGTTACATTTACATTGTCACTGTTACATTTACATTGTCACTCAAAGTTACATTTACATTTGTTACATTTACATTGTTACAAGTTACATTTACATTGTCACTCAAGTTACATTTACATTGTCACTCAAGTTACATTTACATTGTCACTCAAGTTACATTTACATTGTCACTCAAGTTACATTTACATTGTCACTCAAGTTACATTTACATTGTCACTCAAGTTACATTTACATTGTCACTCAAGTTACATTTACATTGTGTTACATTTACATTGTCACTCAAGTTACTCAAGTTACATTTACATTGTCACTCAAGTTACATTTACATTGTCACTCAAGTTACATTTACATTGTCACTCAAGTTACATTTACATTGTCACTCAAGTTACATTTACATTGTCACTCAAGAAACATTTACATTGTCACTCAAGTTACATTTACATTGTCACTCACTCAAGTTACATTGTCAGTTACATTTACATTGTTACATTTACTCAAGTTACATTTACATTGTCACATTTCATTGTCACTCAAGTTACATTTACATTGTCACTCAAGTTACATTTACATTGTCACTCAAGTTACATTTACATTGTCACTCAAGTTACATTTACACTCAAGTTACATTTACATTGTCACTCAAGTTACATTTTTACATTGTCACAAGTTACATTTACATTTCACATTACATTGTCATACATTTACATTGTCACTCAAGTTACATTTACATTGTCACTCAAGTTACATTTACATTGTCACTCAAGTTACATTTACATTGTCACTCAAGTTACATTTACATTGTCACTCAAGTTACATTTACATTGTCACTCAAGTTACATTTACATTGTCACTCAAGTTACATTTACATTGTCACTCAAGTTACATTTACATTGTCACTCAAGTTACATTTACATTGTCACTCAAGTTACATTTACATTGTCACTCAAGTTACATTTACATTGTCACTCTCAGTTACATTTACATTTACATTGTCACTCAAGTTACATTTACATTGTCACTCAAGTTACATTTACATTGTCACTCAAGTTACATTTACATTGTCACTCAAGTTACATTTACATTGTCACTCAAGTTACATTTACATTGTCACTCAAGTTACATTTACATTGTCACCAAGTTACATTTACATTGTCACTCAAGTTACATTTACATTGTCACTCAAGTTACATTTACATTGTCACTCAAGTTACATTTACATTGTCACTCAAGTTACATTTACATTGTCACTCAAGTTACATTTACACATTTACATTTACATTGTCACTCAAGTTACATTTACATTGTCACTCAAGAAACATTTACATTGTCACATTTACATTGTCACTCAAGTTACATTTACATTGTCACTCAAGTTACATTTACATTGTCACTCAAGTTACATTTACATTGTCACTCAAGTTACATTTACATTGTCACTCAAGTTACATTTACATTGTCACTCAAGTTACATTTACATTGTCACTCAAGTTACATTTACATTGTCACTCAAGTTACATTTACATTGTCACTCAAGTTACATTTACATTGTCACTCAAGTTACATTTACATTGTTACATTTACACTCAAGTTACATTTACATTGTCACTCAAGTTACATTTACATTGTCACTCAAGTTACATTTACATTTACATTTACATTGTCACTCAAGTTACATTTACATTGTCACTCAGTTACATTTACATTGTACATTTACATTGTCACTCAAGTTACATTTACATTGTCACTCAAGTTACATTTACATTGTCACTCAAGTTACATTTACATTGTCACTCAAGTTACATTTACATTGTCACTCAAGTTACATTTACATACATTGTCACTACCTGCTACATTTCATTTCACCATTGTCACTCAAGTTACATTTACATTGTCACTCAAGTTACATTTACATTGTCACTCAAGTTACATTTACATTGTCACTCAAGTTACATTTACATTGTCACTCAAGACATTGTCACCGTTACATTTACATTGTCACTCAGAGTTACATTTACATTGTCACTCAATTTACATTTACATTGTCACTCAAGTTACATTTCACTCAAGTTACATTTACATTGTCACTCAAGTTACATTTACATTGTCACTCAAGTTACATTTACATTTACATTTACATTGTCACTCAAGTTACATTTACATTGTCACTCAAGTTACATTTACATTTACATTGTCACTCAAGTTACATTTACATTGTCACTCAAGTTACATCAAGTTACATTTACATTGTCACTCAAGTTACATTTACATTTTACATTGTCACTCAAGTTACATTTACATTGTTACACATTCAAGTTACATTTACATTGTCACTCAAGTTACATTTACATTTACATTTACATTGTCACTCAAGTTACATTTACATTGTCACTCAAGTTACATTTATTGTCACTCAAGTTACATTTACATTGTCACTCAAGTTACATTTACATTGTCACTCAAGTTACATTTACATTGTCACTCAAGTTACATTTACATTGTACTCAGTTACATTTACATTGTCACTCAAGTTACATTTACATTGTCACTCAAGTTACATTTACATTGTTGTTACATTTACACTCATTTGCATTGTTACATTTACATTGTCACATTTACAAGTTACATTTACATTGTCATTTACATTGTCACATTTACATTGTCACTCAAGTTACATTTACATTGTCACTCAAGTTACATTTACATTGTTACATTTACATTGTCACTCAAGTTACATTTACATTTACATTGTCACTCAAGTTACATTTACATTGTCACTCAAGTTACATTTACATTGTCACTCAAGTTACATTTACATTTACATTGTCACATTTCATTGTTACATTTACATTGTCACTCAAGTTACATTTACATTGTCACTCAAGTTACATTTACAGTTTTACATCAAGTTACATTTACACATTTACATTTACATTGTCACTCAAGTTACATTTACATTGTCACTCAAGTTACATTTACATTGTCACTCAAGTTACATTTACATTGTCACTCAAGTTACATTTACATTGTCACTCAAGTTACATTTACACAAGTTACATTTACATTGTCACTTACATTTATTGTCACTCAAGTTACATTGTCACTCAAGTTACATTTACATTGTCACATTGCCACTCAAGTTCATTTACATTGTTAGTTACATTTACATTGTCACTCAAGTTACATTTACATTGTCACTCAAGTTACATTTACATTTACATTGTCAAGTTACATTTACATTGTCACTCAAGTTACATTTACATTGTTACATTTACATTTACATTGTCACTCAAGTTACATTTACATTGTCACATTTACATTGTCAGTTACATTTACATTGTCACTCAAGTTACATTTACATTTACATTACATTTACATTGTCACTCAAGTTACATTTACATTGTCACTCAGTTACATTTACATTGTCAAGTTACATTTACATTGTCACTCAAGAAGTTACATTTACATTTACATTGTCACTCAAGTTACATTTACATTTACATTGTCACCAAGTTACATTTACATTGTCACTCAAGTTACATTTTTACACATTGCCACTCAGTTACATTTACATTGTTACATTTACATTGTCAAGTTACATTTACATTGTTGTTACATTTACATTGTCACTCAAGTTACATTTACATTGTCACTCAAGTTACATTTACATTGTCACTCAACATTTTACATTTACATTGTCACTCAAGTTACATTCCAAGTTACATTTGTTGTCACTCAAGTTACATTTACATTGTCACTCACTCAAGTTACATTTACATTGTCACTCAAGTTACATTTACATTGTCACTCAAGTTACATTTACATTGTCACTCAAGTTACATTTTTACATTGTCACTCAAGTTACATTTACATTGTCACTCAAGTTACATTTACATTGTCATTTACTCATTTAGTTACATTTACATTGTCACTCACAGTTACATTTACATTGTCACTCAAGTTACATTTACATTGTCACTCAAGTTACATTTACATTGTCACTCAAGTTACATTTACATTGTCACTCAAGTTACATTTACATTGTCACTCAAGTTACATTTACATTGTCACTCAAGTTACATTTACATTGTCACTCAAGTTACATTTACATTGTCACTCAAGTTACATTTACATTGTCACTCAAGTTACATTTACATTGTTGTTACATTTACATTGTCACTCAAGTTACATTTACATTGTCACTCAAGTTACATTTACATTTACATTGTCACTCATTTACATTGTCATTTACATTTACATTTACATTGTCACTCAAGTTACATTTACATTGTCACTCAAGTTACATTTACATTGTCACTCAAGTTACATTTTTACATTGTCACATTTACATTGTCACTCAAGTTACATTTACATTGTCACTCAATTGTTACATTTACATTGTCACAGTTACATTTACATTGTCACTCAAGTTACATTTACATTGTCACTCAAGTTACATTTACATTGTCACTACATTTACATTGTTACATTTACATTGTCACTCAAGTTACATTTACATTGTCACTCAAGTTACATTTACATTGTCACTCAAAGTTACATTTACATTGTTCAAGTTTTACATTGTCACTCAAGTTACATTTACATTGTCACTCAAGTTACATTTACATTGTCTCAAGTTACATTTACATTGTCACTCCACATTTGTTACATTTACAAGTTACATTTACATTGTCACTCAAGTTACATTTACACATTTACATTTACATTCACTCAAGTTACATTTACATTGTCACTCAAGTTACATTTACATTGTCACTCAAGTTACATTTATTGTCATTTACATTGTCACTCAAGTTACATTTACATTTACATTTTGTCACTCATTGTCAGTTACATTTACATTGTCACTCAAGTTACATTTACATTTCAAGTTACATTTACATTGTCACTCAAGTTACATTTACATTGTCACTCAAGTTACATTTACATTGTCACTCAAGTTACATTTGCATTACATACATTTACATTGTCACTAAAGTTACATTTACATTGTCACTCAAGTTACATTTACATTGTCAGTTACATTTACATTCAAGTTACATTTCATTGTCTCAAGTTACATTTACATTGTCAAGTTATTGTTCAAGAAACATTTACATTGTCACTCAAGTTACATTTACATTGTCACTCAAGTTACATTTACATTGTCATTTACATTGTTACATTTCACTCAAGTTACATTTACATTGTCACTCAAGTTACATTTACATTGTCACTCACAAGTTACATTTACATTGTCACTCAAGTTACATTTACATTGTCACTCAAGTTACATTTACATTGTCACTCAAGTTACATTTACATTGTCACTCAAGTTACATTTACATTGTCACTCAAGTTACATTTACATTGTCACTCAAGTTACATTTACATTGTTACATTTACATTGTCACTCAAGTTACATTTACATTGTCACTCAAGTTACATTTACATTGTCACTCAAGTTACATTTACATTGTCACTCAAGTTACATTTACATTGTCACTCAAGTTACATTTACATTGTCACTCAAGTTACATTTACATTTCATTTACATTGTCAAGTTACATTTACATTGTCACTCAAGTTACATTTACATTGTCACATTGTCAAGTTACATTTACATTGTCACTCAAGTTCAAGTTACATTTACATTCAAGTTACATTTACATTGTCAAGTTACATTTACATTGTCATTTACTCAAGTTACATTTACATTGTCACTCATTTACATTGTTACATTTACATTGTCACTCAAGTTACATTTACATTGTCACTCATTGTCAGTTACATTTACATTTGTCACATTGTCACTCAAGTTACATTTACATTTACATTTACATTGTCACTCAAGTTACATTTACATTGTCACTCAAGTTACATTTACATTGTCACATTTACATTGTCAGTTACATTTACATTGTCACTCAAGTTACATTCACATTGTCACTCAAGTTACATTTACATTGTCACTCAAGTTACATTTACATTGTCACTCAAGTTACATTTACATTGTCACTCAAGTTACATTTACATTGTCACTCAAGTTACATTTATATCGTCGCTCAAGTTACATTTACATTGTCACTCAAGTTACATTGTCAGCCAGATTAGATCACCTTTCCCAAGTCAATTTGGTTGTTAGTGTGTAAGGTAGTATTACAGTCAAGTTGGAAATATTTTCAAGTAGCAGTACACAACAAGTTTTCATATCAAGCACTTTGAAGTGCATTTCCTGTTTTCATGTAGGTAAAAAGGATCGCGAAAAATTGTATGTGAAAAGCAAATTAATCTAAAAGCTGTAGACAAAAGGGCATCTTGGAATACAAGCCTCAATTTCTTTCACCATCTCTCTCGAGGTCTTTGCTATCTTCAAGAAAAGAGCATTTCAAAAACGGCTTTCATTCATTTCACATATCACACTAATGGTTGATTAACACTGTCAGGCTGTGTTGCTATGATCCATAATGAAACCAGTTACAGCAATTTGTTGAGTTCCGAAAGCAAAGTACATTGACTTAGTTCATGCACCAAAGCTGATCATTTTGCAATTGATGCCAGATTTGATTTGTGAAATATGATTGGGAGACAGGTCTCCCACATTTCAGTCATCAAACAATCTGAATTTTTATTCCTGATAGCTTTCGATCAGGAATATGAGGTAGATTATACACCCCTCCCCACCCCCCCCCCCCCCCCTCCCTTAAAAAACAAAAAGACATTAAAATAAACCAAACATAAGAAATAATCATATTTAGGCCTGCAAATTCAAATAGTCCTGAGATAATTAATTTTCAGTAGTTGTTTTTGCTGTTAGCAATGACAGTAATGTTGTTTGTTCATATCCGTAAACATGTTCAAAATATTAAAGAATATTGATCACTCCCCAGACTGAACTCTTGTTTAGGCTGAAATAGTTTATTCTTTGCACTGAGTATGTATACAAACTATGTCTCACATTTTCACTCAAGTTACATTTACATTGTCACTCAAGTTACATTTACATTGTCACTCAAGTTACATTGTCAGCAAGATTGGATCACATGTTTCCCCACGTCAACTTGGTTGTTAGTGTGTAAGGTAGTATTACAGTCAAGTTGGAAATATTTTCAAGTAACAGAACACAACAAGTTTTCATTTTAAGCACTTTGAAGTGCATTTCCTGTTCTTATGTAGGTGAAAAGGATCGTGAAAAATTGTATGTTCAAAGCAAATTAATCTAAAAGCTCTAGACAAAAGGGCATCTTGGGATACGAGCCTTAATTTCTTTCACCATCTCTCTTGAGGTCTTTGCTATCTTCAAAAAAAGAGCATTTTAAAAACGGCTTTCATTCATTTTACTTATCACACTAATGGCTGATTAACACTGTCAGGCTGTGTTGCTATGATCCATAATGAAACCATTACAGCAATTTGTTGAGTTTCAAAGCAAAGTACATTGACTTAGTTCATACGGCAAAGCTTATGAGGGGAAGATATAAATTAGAGTATGTGCAGTAGATCGTTATGAAATATGGTTCTTACCATAGACATGAACACAAAGGCCTGAAATTTCATTTTATTTTGCTTTTTGAAAATGATTAGAGAAAGTTGAAAGCAAACAATGATGACTCCATTAGTGAAGCTTTTGCAAGACGTCTTGCTTGATATCAAGCTTAATAGATTGAATTGACTGCATGGATGTATAAGTGTGTACTTATCATCTACTGTTCATGTTTTCCATAGGTTTATGAAAATGTATTGTTTTGTGAGTACAAATTGAGTTTACGAGTTTAGGGCTGATTAAAATTGGATCAATTTTTAATATGTACTAAATGTGTGACAGACAGCTCAAAATCATTTCTTTAAATTTCTCTCCTACAATCTCTAAAAATGGGAAAGTCTCTTCCTGGTGGAACACTTTTGGTCACAATATCTTGCAAAACTTCAAAGAATTATGATAGACAATTAATCCTTAAATGCCCAGTTGTGGTCAAAAATGTGACGGCAAGTTTTTAGAACTTTTTTTTCTTCAAAATAGTTTTCACAGCTTTCCTTTCGTTTTCTATTACGACAAGTTTGGTTTCTATGAATGCTAAAACAATAAACTTTTTAATAAAATAATCAAAATAAGAAAGAAATAAGTATAAGAATATTCAATCCTTTTACTTAAACGTTAATGGAATTTGTACTTGCCTAACACATATGACAGATAAAAGGTTACAATACAAACTTATTTGTTATTAATAATAATAGGGGTATGTTTTAAACACTTAAACATTCTTCAAAAAAATGACTTAAGAATGAAGAGACTTTGTTTCTATGTGAAGGCAGGTTCATGATTAACCTGGCACGTCATTTCCCAGCAGACTGCTTCACTAATAGTGTTGGTTAAATCAAATTAATTTAGATTTAGCTTAGGTAAACTGCCTTCTAGATTAAATCATGCATTTAATAAAACAAAGTGAAGCAAGAAATTTGCTCTTTTTTCGTGTGTGGAAGAAAGCAAGTAATTAAGGATAGGTGGGTGTTTTTTTCTCTCTACATTTAAAAAGGTGGAATGATTGGACATCACTAACCCGTTAAAATTGTAAAAGTGTGGGGATGCAAAATTGTAATCATGAAGTTGTTTTTTATCTAGATAACACACATCTAACTGTCAAACATTGTGCATTTTGGGGGTTGATATGAAATAATGATCTTTTCCAGTAAGTCCAGTGATTCGTTTGTTTGCTAATTTATATAGGTGAAGCTTTCAATATTTTGGTATTTCTGTTCTGTAACACCTGTAATGGAAACACATTAACCACATCTATACAAAACTGTGCAAATTTAAAGTCCTCTTCCCCCCACCTCCCTCCCTTAAAAAAGAAGCCCTCTGCCCCCACCCACCCCCTCCCCCTCTCCCTTAGAAAAAAAGTAAGACTACACTAATTAAACCAAAAAAGAACAATTAGCTTGCACCCTTGATCTCTTTAATACGTTTGAATGTGTCAAACACGGTTGGCTTTTTAAAGACACATCATCTTGTGAAGTGACGTGCCAGGTCAATCATGAACCTGCCCTCACATAGAAACAAAGTCCCTTGATTCTTAAGTCATTATTTTGAAGAATGTTTAAGTGTTTGAAACATACTCCTATTCTCAGCAGGAGAAAATAGATGTTTATTAAACTTTTTCATTTTAATCAACTTTTTCTTTTCTCACTTAGACTTAACAAATTCCTTTCATTTTATAAACAAGCTTCTCGTTTTACAAAGAGGTGATTCCAGACAGTATTATATATGTTGTTTTATGTGGTAAATGTTAACAATTCGAGGACTAGTCTCTGTGGGAAACATTTGCATTGAAATTAATTGCTCATTTTAAAGGTTCATTTGATTTTGTATGTAAGTTGTAATCCTATCTGTGGTTTTCATACATCATTGGGATTCAGGGTAATAGCATTTGTGACAATATATCAATGGAATTACATCATGAAAATCAGATGTAAAGTCTAAATATTCAAGTTAAATTTTCTTTTGGTCCACAGCAAAGCTAGAGGAATGAATTACAATTTCCCACGAAAGGTTGGAACAGGGATTGACAAGCTCTTGCCACAAGCATCCAAAGAAAGTATAGAACTCATATATAAGCTATGTACGTACGACGCTGATGAGAGGATATCTGCACGCCAGGCACTGAGGCATCCATACTTCAAAGAATTAAGGTAGGATACTGCGTTGCATTCTTAAATGTAAAGGAATATTCCTTATATATATTCATGTTGATATCTTTTTTTTGTTTAGCTTATTTCATTTCAAAGATTGCTTGAGTGTGTTGAAAAGCGATCTTGAAGTGTAAAATTTAATGTCATAAAGCCAGATCCCAGACAATTCTTATGTACTTCTATCAAATAAACAAAAAAAGTATTTCTTTTACTTAAGAGTGTGTAAGGTTTAAGAGCAGATGGGCAAAGCACATTCTTATAAAGTGCATGCTATAACCCAATATCTCAATAAATATACGAAAATTGCCTCCAGTAATTTAGAAAGAGGCATTTAATTTTCAAAGAAATATACACAAAAAATGTCTTTGATTTGCGTATATGACATCACACTGTGTACTGTCAAGTCACTTTTCAACACACTTGCGGAATCTTTGAAATGCAATCATTCCTAAATGGAAAAGATATCAACATGGTTATTACACCAAATTGTTGTCCTCTATCATATATATGAAAATGAAAATTTGCAGGAATATTCCTCTCAGGAATATAGCTGGTGTTGATGTATTAAGACTGTCTATAGCTGGTGTTGATGTATAAAGACTGTCTATAGCTGGTGTTGATGTATAAAGACTGTCTATAGCTGGTATTGATGTATAACGACTGTCTATAGCAGGTGTTGATGTATAAAGACTGTCTATGACTGGTGTTGATGTGTAAAGACTGTCTATAGCTGGTGTTGATATTTAAAGACTGTCTCTAGCTGGTATTGATGTATAAAGACTGTCTATAGCAGGTGTTGATGTGTAAAGACTGTCTATAACTGGTGTTGATGTATAAAGACTGTCTATAGCCGGTCTTAATGTATAAAGACTGTCTATAATTGGGGTTGATGTATAAAGACTGTCTATAGCTGGTGTTGATTTATAAAGACTGTCTATAGCTGGTGTTGATGTATAAAGACTGTCTATAGCTGGTGTTGATGTATAAAGACTGTCTATAACTGGTGTTGATGTATAAAGACTGTCTATAGCCGGTCTTAATGTATAAAGACTGTCTATAGCTGGTGTTGATGTATAAAGATTGTCTATAGCTGGTGTTGATGTATAAAGACTGTCTATAGCTGGTGTTGATGTATAAAGACTGTCTATAGCTGGTGTAGATGTATAACGACTGTCTATAGCTGGTGTTGATGTATAAAGACTGTCTATTGCTGGTGTAGATGTATAACGACTGTCTATAGCTGGTGTTGATGTATAAAGACTGTCTATAGCTGGTGTTGATGTATAAAGACTGTCTATAACTGGTGTTGATGTATAAAGACTGCCTTTAGATTTCTCTTATCAAACCAACTAGTGTAACTTACTCATCACATTTAATGCCTTTTAAATCTTCATATTTTTTATTGCCTTTGCCATAATTACATGTAATACCAAAAATTCTTACCAACTCTTCTAGTTTAAAAACCAACACACAAATTCTTTGCATCTGTATTGTAAGCCTTGTTTGTTTAAGCATATAACAGAGTGAAAATGAGTGTCTTGGTGTGGGTATTCCCTTGGGGTAAGATGCTGTAAACATGATATGTTGGTACCTTCTGCTGTGGATGTTTTTCTGGGGGTATGTACTTTTTGTTAGTGCAGAGTAAATAAAGTATTTAAAGGGATGTGCTGGGATCGTGAAATATGTAATAAAGTATAGTTTTGGTGAAATTTGATGAAATGTATTATTTTTGATTTAATTTGTTTGCTTGCTGAAATGATCTTGTCCTGGAGGACATAAGTCATATTCTTTGTAAATTAATTTTGAAGTTCATGTGAAAGATTTGTTTTCTGAAATGTGTTTCTTCTGCCAGTATTATTGCCCCGACATCTACGACATTGCTACTCACAGTGCCCTCACTCAATATTTGTTAAAATAGTGTACACGCTGTGCCACCCTTAAACCATGAAATTAACTCTGGGCGTTACGTATATACAGTGCATCTATAATTGTACATTATATGTATGGTGTGTGGGGCAGTGATGTGTGAATTTTCGTTTAGCCTTGAGATGTTCAATTTTTCAACATGTAAGAATTAGAACAACACTGATGTAAGGGCATGAATCTTTCATGTGTTGTACATAAGAATATTGACATTTCTCACATTTTGGTATGTGATCATATTCAAGTGGTGATAAAGGCAGTAATAAACCATACAACCAAGTACATAGCCATACAACCAAGTACATAGCCATACAACCAAGTACATAGCCATACAACCAATTACATAGTCATACAAGTAAGTACATAGCCATACAACCAAGTACATAGCCATACAACCAAGTACACAGCCTTACAACCAAGTACATAGCCATACAACCAAGTACAAAGTCATACAACTAAGTACATAGCCATAAAACCAAGTACATAGCCATACAACCAAGTACATAGCCATACAACCAAGTACATAGCCATACAACCAATTACATAGTCATACAAGTAAGTACATAGCCATACAACCAAGTACATAGCCATACAACCAAGTACATAGCCATACAACCAAGTACATAGCCATACAACCAAGTACATAGCCATAAAACCAAGTACATAGCCATAAAACCAAGTACATAGCCACACAACCAACTACATAGCCTTACAACCAAGTACATAGCCATACAACCAAGTACATACTGGAAATTGAAATGTTATATGATAAACCTGTGCAATGGATTGTTTCAAGTTATATTGGAGAGGGAGGTGGGTGGAAGTGGGAAGGGGGGGGGGGAATCAGAAAATTAATTTAAGAAAAATGTAAATTTCATCATTTTGTGATTTGATTAACTTAATTTTAGTGTTAAGGTAAAGAAGTGCAATTCTGATGTCACTTGATAGTATACATAAATTGATTTAGCAGTAAAGTTGGGAATTAGGTGTCTTATACCTTTATATCTACTCCAAATAAACCCAATTGTACAAATCACAGTCAACAAAGACAAAAATAACCATCAAAGAAGTCAATGGATTTACTGAGAATCAAAACCTGAGGGCATTTACTTTAAATCTCTTCTCTCAAACAGCAAGGAACAAAAAAAAATCAGCTTTTTATCTCTTTTTGTGTGGAACATGTGTTTACATAGTTCAGTACAAAGTCTACAAAGTGGATCATAAAAGAGAACAAAACCGGGCAATAATTAGTTTGTAGAAGTTGGAAGCGTCATATAGTAGGGCAGGTGGGTGTTCATAGCAAGTCAACAAAGTGAAACAAACACCACTGTCTTATCGTGTATGTGTATGCTGCTAAAATGGTTTCCATGGTGAAGGAGTGACCATTACTGTTGCAACTTACACATATTTATGACGTTTTCTTCTTGGAGATCAAACTGATTACAAATGTGTTGAAGCGGACTCCTTCCACCCTCTTATCTCAGTCATGAAACGAAGTTTGTCAGGGTCACTGCATGTCTAACTTCCCGTGGCAGCCAGTGTGAGTCTGCTTATAGGCCAGTTCTGCATATCGTTCCGTTTTGGCACCCGTCTCTCCTGAAGAGTCTAACTTCAACAGTTATGGATTAAATTGGAATAGTCTTAGCTTTGGTTCCTGTACTTCTTTTTTAATTCTAGCCTGGGAGAGATTTCCTTTTGTGAAACTTTAATGAGATAACTTTATTTATGTAACAGATTGAACATTTCTACATCTTTAAAATATTTTTTGTTGTGAGCCCAAGAAATGCAAGAAAATACTGAATTGTAAGGAAAATGCATTTTGGATCAAATTATTTATATTGAATTCCTCTCTGAATCTAATTTTTTTATGAAGGAAAAAATCAGCCTTGGTTTCTTCCTTCAAATATTTCTTAAAATCATCACATCCATCTTCAAAGCAGCCATAATTGTAATGCTTGTAGCGTGTGCACTGAATCTAAACAGTTTGTAGTGTGTGCACTGAATCTAATTATATACAGTTTGTGCTTTCTGATATACTTTGATAAACATTTTGTTTCCAGCAATGTTTCAGTTAAACATGTCTTTTCTCATATTTGTCAAAGCTCAAACATCTTGAACAAGGAGAAACATTTCCTGGATATATTGTTAATGTGTGTGCATTGAATTTCATCATTTTTGTTTGTTTTTATGGTGATTTCTGGAAGTGTGATTTAGTTAGAGTATTCAGAACATAAAATTACATGGATTAGGCATCAAAATGTTCCAAGGGATGTCACATTTAGAACTTGTTTTGGAGAAATTTAGCAATGAGCCATCATAGTTGCATGGCTCCTGAAGTGAACATTCTTACTTTGTACCAGAGGTAAATGTATGATTTGTATAAATGCCATATTGATGAGCTGTAGATCAGATTTATATTCTTTTATACAAACATGTTATGTATGCACTATTCAAATGACTCTCAAAGACCCTAATGAAGGAAAAATTAGCATACAAACTTGACACATTGTAATAAATAAAATAAAAAATCATTTAATACTTAAGAAGTGTGAAATGCTGATTTCTATAAATTCCTATCTTTTTCTCTTCTAAATCATATCCTTGTTACACCTCCTATTTCTTATGCTCACTTATGCTCTTCATTCCCTGTGGAACAATACCATGTCATCTGGCCCAGTCTCGGGCAACTGCCTCTCTAAGAAGCAACAGTCCTCCCCTAGGTTGTTTGTGATCCTCCTCATTCCCACTGGAGTCAACCTCGGGGCTACTTATGGGATGTGGTCTTGGGGCATCCTTACATGTCCAAGCTCGGGGCTACTTATGGGATGTGGTCTTGGGGCATCCTTACATGTCCAAGCTCGGGGCTACTTATAGGATGTGGTCTTGAGGCATCCTTACATGTCCAAGCTCGGGGCTACTTATGGGATGAGGTCTTGGGGCATCCTTACATGTCCAAGCTCGGGGCTACTTATGGGATGTGGTCTTGGGGCATCCTTACATGTCCAAGCTCGGGGCTACTTATGGGATGTGGTCTTGGGGCATCCTTACATGTTTGAGCCATTTGAATCTGCAATGCTTGATCTCAGTAGCATGTGTATTTTTGTATACTAAAGATGCAACATGCATGTTATACACAGTTTGTAAAAAAGATGAAAATGGTGCTTTCTATATGCATTAATATTTTTATATTCAAACAAATTGTAAAAGTCTTAAAATTGATTGACATGGTGATAAACCACATATTCAATTTCAATAATTGATTCTCTTTTTTTGTCACAGGGATGCGGATAAGAGGAAACAAATGGCTAAAGCTGAGAGAAAGGAAGACAATACAGACAAAGCTTCCACGATATCAACAGAAACCGCCAAGGGAAATAACTTGGTCAGCAAAGAAAATGAAAATAATCAACTGTCACACAAAAGAAGAATGAATCTCTCCATTAAGGTAAATGTGATGTTACAAGGAATGAATGACTTTTCTCTCAAACAGAATATGGTGTTGATAAGATCCATAAGTCTGAGGAATAACTTCTTTCTTGTCATGTAGTGGAAATAGGGTTCAAAGAATGATGGCGGCCATTTCAGTAACCAACTTGGATAATGTAACCAACACTAAGATCATATAGTAATCATGGCTTGACATGCTTATTTCAAAACATAGTTTTCTGGAATAGAATACTGCAATAGAAACCTTTAGCATCATACTTGTAGTGTTTTGAGTGCACTATTGATTTTGTCTATATAGTGGCAGCCATATTGGCCACCATATTGCATTATTTAAGCTTCCTGTCACAATATATCTATTGAAATGGCCCCCTAACTCCCTGTACACATTTCAGTACAATCTGCTGCAAAAATGTTGATAATAAAGCTACCACATCTATTTTTCATTGTCTTCAGCATTGTGGCGGCCATTTTGGATGTCATCTTAAATTACTCAAATTCTTCAAGAATATGAGAATGACATCCACTAGATCTTAAATCTCACCCCTCAAGGACTCCAAACTCCTAAAAACTTTTCCTTTTGAGAAATCTTCCTCACCTTGTAATCATTCCCATTTAGATGAATGAATGAATGAATGCATGTCCAATGTGCCGAATCAACATTTATGTGTATTATAATTTAGTTCACAATTATTACGTTAATTGAAATCAATAATAACCCTTCAATTCCAATGCAGTCGTGACACGACCGATTGGAAATGCACTTTTCCAAAAAAAAAATTCACTTCATCAAATATGCCCACAGCAGTGATTCTGGTATCATTTGAAAGGGCTCGATTAGTTCTTTCAGAAAATGCAACTTTTTGATGGGGGTTATGTTATGTTGAAGATTTTTGAAAAAAGATGGGTTGAAATAAAAAAAAAAAAATAAATGCACAAAATTGAACAAAAAACAATTTTGTTCTTCTTTAAAGACTTGCATACTTCCAGTCCTTGCTTTTGCCTGAAAACCTGTGAGGAACTTACAAAGACATCAATGCATCCAATTCCTGTTGACTGTCCCTATCATCAATATCTTTTTTTGGCAAAAGTTGTGAAAAATATCGTGATTTTTGAACTTTTTGAGACCAAAACTTGGCAAAAATTGAAGTGAAATATACTGTCAGAAAGGCTAATGCGCATGCTATTGATTGTAATGAAAGAGTAACTACCCTTATCTCCTCTTTGCTCACCACTGAAATTAATCCACACACTAGGACATATGTATTGTAGTCTAGCAGTAATGTGTGGGATTACAATGTGGGCTTCCCAGCTTCAATTACCAGGCTGGATGCACAGCTTTGTTTTTCGCGAGTAATTACAGCGATAATTCTTGTTTTTATTTTTTTATTGTGTTTGCAGGTTTTGCTTTAAGAAAAATTTGTTAAGACTGGTATCATTGGTAAGGAAATTTCACAAGCAATCTAAATATGTAAAAACAATCCTTCATTTCCATTATTTGCAATAGAAAATACAAGCTCTAAAAAATTGGCCTAATTTTGCCTAAAATTTGCTTATATATGTTGATATTTTCTCTATTTTGACTTTTTTATTGAAATTTGATTGTCTTAGCATTCATATAAATCAAACTTATACAAAATGAAAAGAAAGTTATGAAAATTAATTCTGAACAAAAAGTTCTGAACAATTTCTGTCACGTTTTGGACTTCCTGGGAGTTAAGAGCATATTCAAAAATGTCACAGAGCAGCACCCCAAGCTTCCAGGCATTTTTACTTTGAAAACAAGGAGAATAAAGACCAACAAATATGTGCATGATTGCACTTACGTGTCATTGTTCTTGCCTTGCCAGCATAGAAAAAGTGCTTACATAATCATGAAGTAAACAGCTGATGGAAAAGATAATAAGAATAGTAATATATGTGCTGTCAAAGAATCAAATAGATTATTAAATTTTCTTTTTCTTGTACATTAGTTAATCTAAAAGTTGGTAAAAATGTAATGTATGCTTTCCTGCCAACCCTCTTGCACATAAGACATGACTATCAGGGCATCCTAAATTCAGACAACCAACCAACCATTTTCCTGCCAGGTTCAAATACTTAAAGCAGGATTTGAATTTTGATTCTATAGTTTTTGATGCAGCTTTGATTGTTTAACTAGCACCCTTCCTTATTCTGTTACAGAGAAGAGGTAAAAAGGTGTCTGATTCAGAAAACACCTACCCTGGAAGTTTGCTGCCAAAAGTACCCCAAGGGAAAGTGTCTCACAACATCAGTAACTTCCCTCAGTCCACTTTTCCATCTTCAACCACATTCCCCAAGATCCGAAATGGATCCATGTTGCCAAGTATTGCCAATACGCATTACAGTAAGCACCATCCATCATTAAAAAAGGTAAGTCTTCTGTGAGTCTGCTATGAATTGTATTTCAATCTGGAATATTGCATTCAAGTTTAGTAAAAAGTTTAGCATGATTTTTTTTTATTTTCATAGAAAAGAAAAATGATCAGGAGATCTATAAATTTTAAGCATTTTCTCTTGACATGATTGAGTTAAAGAAGCTCTCAATTTGCTTACTCAAGGGAATTATAAAATAACACAGGTCTAATTCATGGTACTTGTGTTGTTGAAAAATGACTGAAGTATTCACCCGGGAGTATTCAGTAGGAATAATTATGATCAATTTAAAGATTCGGACCAATAGTTATCAATTTGAACATTCGGACCAATAGGTATCAATTTGAACATTCGGACCAATAGGTATCAATTTGAACATTCGGACCAATAGTTATCAATTTGAACATTCGGACCAATAGTTATCAATTTGAACATTCGGACCAATAGGTATCAATTTCAACATTCGGACCAATAGTTATATATTTGAATATTCGGACCAATAGTTATCAATTTTATTATTCCCACCAATAGTTATCAATTTAAATATTCGAACCAATAGTTATCAATTTGAACATTTGGACCAATAGTTATCAATTTGAACATTTGGACCAATAGTTATCAATTTGAACATTTGGCCCAATAGTTATCAATTTGAACATTTGGACCAATAGTTATCGATTTGAGCATTTGGACCAATAGTTATCAATTTGAACATTCGAACCAATAGTTATTAATTTGAACATTTGGACCAATAGTTATCAATTTGAATATTCGGACCAATAGTTATCAATTTGAACATTTGGATTAATAGTTATCAATTTGAGCATTTGGACCAATAGTTATCAATTTCAACATTTGGACCAATAGTTATCAATTTGAACATTCGGACCAATAGTTATCAATTTGAACATTCGAACCAATAGTTATCAAGTTGAACATTCGGACCAATAGGTATCAATTTGAACATTCGGACCAATAGTTATCAATTTGAACATTCGGACCAATAGTTATCAATTTGAACATTCGGACCAATAGTTATCAATTTCAACATTCGGACCAATAGTTATATATTTGAATATTCGGACCAATAGTTATCAATTTTATTACTCCCACCAATAGTTATCAATTTAAATATTCGAACCAATAGTTATCAATTTGAACATTTGGACCAATAGTTATCAATTTGAACATTTAGACCAATAGTTATCAATTTGAACATTTGGCCCAATAGTTATCAATTTGAACATTTGGCCCAATAGTTATCAATTTGAACATTTGGACCAATAGTTATCGATTTGAGCATTTGGACCAATAGTTATCAATTTGAACATTCGAACCAATAGTTATTAATTTGAACATTTGGACCAATAGTTATCAATTTGAATATTCGACCAATAGTTATCAATTTGAACATTTGGATTAATAGTTATCAATTTGAGCATTTGGACCAATAGTTATCAATTTCAACATTTGGACCAATAGTTATCAATTTGAACATTCGACCAATAGTTATCAATTTGAACATTCAACCAATAGTTATCAAGTTGAACATTCGACCAATAGGTATCAATTTGAACATTCGACCAATAGTTATCAATTTGAACATTCGACCAATAGTTATCAATTTGAACATTCGACCAATAGTTATCAATTTCAACATTCGGACCAATAGTTATATATTTGAATATTCGGACCAATAGTTATCAATTTTATTACTCCCACCAATAGTTATCAATTTAAATATTCGAACCAATAGTTATCAATTTGAACATTTGGACCAATAGTTATCAATTTGAACATTTAGACCAATAGTTATCAATTTGAACATTTGGCCCAATAGTTATCAATTTGAACATTTGGACCAATAGTTATCAATTTGAGCATTTGGACCAATAGGTATCAATTTGAACATTCGAACCAATAGGTATCAATTTGAACATTTGGACCAATAGTTATCAATTTGAATATTCGGATCAATAGTTATCAATTTGAACATTTGGACCAATAGTTATCAATTTGAGCATTTGGACCAATAGTTATCAATTTCAACATTTGGACCAATAGTTATCAATTTGAACATTCGAACCAATAGTTATCAATTTGAACATTTGGACCAATAGTTATCAATTTGAATATTCGGACCAATAGTTATCAATTTGAACATTTGGACCAATAGTTATCAATTTGAGCATTTGGACCAATAGTTATCAATTTGAATATTCGGACCAATAGTTATCAATTTGAACATTTGGACCAATAATTATCAATTTGAGCATTTGGACCAATAGTTATCAATTTGAACATTCGAACCAATAGTTATCAATTTGAACATTTGGACCAATAGTTATCAATTTAAATATTCGAACCAATAGTTATCAATTTGAACATTCGGACCAATAGTTATCAATTTGAACATTTGGCCCAATAGTTATCAATTTGAACATTTGGACCAATAGTTATCAATTTGAGCATTTGGACCAATAGTTATCAATTTGAACATTCGAACCAATAGTTATCAATTTGAACATTTGGACCAATAGTTATCAATTTGAATATTCGGACCAATAGTTATCAATTTGAACATTTGGACCAATAGTTAACAATTTAAACATTCCCACCAGTAGTTTTTATCACGTGCAGGAAAAGTGTGTACAAAGACTCAATCAAAATAGGCCCTCACTTTTTGGCCATCAGCTCCCTTAACAAGAAGTTGGTTGCATTGTAGATTCATCCTTTAGATTTATTAAGCAAACCTTGGAATCACTCAGTGTAATTCACTCTCCAATTGTTAAAAGATCACACATTTCACAAGTCCCTCTTGTTCATTCAGTGTAAATCACTCTCCGTTTGTTAAAAGATCACACATTTTACGTAGCCCTTTTGTTCACTCAGTGTAATTCACTCTCCATTTGTTGTAAGATCACACAATTTACGTAGCCCTCTTGTTCACTAAGTGTAATTCGCTCTCTGTTTGTTGTAAGATTACAAATTTGATGTAGCCCTCTTGCTCATTCAGTGTAATTTACTCTCTGTTTGTTGTAAAATTGCAAATTTTACGAAGCCCTTTTGTTTATTTAGCATATTTCCTCCTTGGGATTGATATTTCCATGCAAAATGATGTCACTTTTGTGCTGTTTCTTAAGTGAATTTTCCTGATTTCAAGCTCTTTGTATCATTGTAGCTTCTTTCCTGTATTCACCTTCTCTTCCTCCTTCTATCTACCCCCTCTCTTTCCTCTCTGTCTTAACTTAAGCACCTTACTTTTGAACACCCGTTTGGCACATTTGACTGACTGTCGCGGTGCCGTTAAACATCAACAAACCAAACCTTTGTATCAAGATATCTTACTTTTGTCATTTTGCTTTTGAATCTTCAGAATCAAGTTTATCAGCCTCCTGCAAAAACTGTGTATGGTCATTACCAGCTACCATCCATTCACAACAAAACCAAAGACTCAGGGTACTAATCCCTCGTTACCGTAATCAAGATGGCTGATCAACGAGTTTTTTTATTGAACATGGTGGAATAACATGTTGAAGTGAACTGCTGATAACATTGCAGCTATGAAAACTAGCAACTCTACCTGTGCAGGCTGAGCACTAAGTGATGTCACTTCCTGTTGGTTGTACAAAAATGGATTTAGTCTTTGTGAAACATCAAAGGATTATCAGCAGTGATGACTTGTAATAGGATGGTATGTCAGTAATAGGATGGTATGTCATATCTTATCAATAGGAGTAATTAAAGCAAGGTGACTTGTATGAAGAGCCCTCGATAGCAAAAGTGCATCCAAAATTTGTCTGAATTTCAAAACACATTGCCATGTCAGAAGAGAAGCAGAATTTTAATACCTGTATTATTGAACTACAGATGAATATGATGGGATGTACCAAGGAGCGAGGATGGATGGACACTCTGCGCCTAATGCATGAAGAAAGTCGACTTCAAGGATTTTACATGATTTGTATTTGTATTATTTATTTCAAAATTCACATGAGTAAATCAGTTTAGCACTTGGATAATTTTACATGAGGCCCATACAACAGTACCAAATAGGAAGAGGCCCATACAACAGTACATAATAGGAAGAGGCCCATACAACTACATAATAGGAAGAGGCCCATACAACAGTACATAATAGGAAGAGGCCCATACAACTACATAATAGGAAGAGGCCCATACAACAGTACATAATAGGAAGAGGCCCATACAACAGTACATAATAGGAAGAGGCCCATACAACAGTACCAAATAGGAAGAGGCCCATACAACACTACATAATAGGAAGAGGCCCATACAACACTACATAATAGGAAGAGGCCCATACAACACTACATAATAGGAAGAGGCCCATACAACAGTACATAATAGGAAGAGGCCCATACAACTACATAATAGGAAGAGGCCCATACAACTACATAATAGGAAGAGGCCCATACAACAGTACATAATAGGAAGAGGCCCACACAACTACATAATAGGAAGAGGCCCATACAACAGTACATAATAGGAAGAGGCCCATACAACAGTACATAATAGGAAGAGGCCCATACAACAGTACATAATAGGAAGAGGCCCACACAACAGTACATAATAGGAAGAGGCCTGTACAAAAGTACATATTAAGTAGAATAAAAGATAAGAACATAAATACACATTTAAAAAGGATTAACAAAAAGTATAAGTGATGAGCCATTGTGCATGTATTTGGGTTCCCACATCTTCTAGGTACGAACTTCGTTTGAAATAAAAAGTTGCGCGGCACGTTAAAACCATTGTCCTGGAAGATGTATGCCACTATCACAGATATCCCATCACACACTCAAGTTTTTAGTGATAAAGGATCAAATTTGGCTTTCATTAGGCGCAGAGCACCCACTTGCGCTCCATAATTGGTTGTGCTTTGAGAGTTGTTGTTATAAGAAATGTTGTTGGTGTTTAACTCCTGTGTGCTTACACTGAAAAGTGCTTTCACTATGTGACCTTGGTGTTGATAAAAATACAGTATTAATGTAATATTAAGTAATGATAAAATAAGATAGATTTATAAATTATATGGGCAATATGAATCTTGTGAATACATTGTTTTAGAGGTAACTACTATTTTTTTTTTTTTAGTATGTTTAAGTTGTATTAGTTTCAGAAGGAGTAGAATATTTTGTTTGGTTTTATAATGCAACTTTTCTCTCATTAGCCAGTATATTTAAGAACCATTTATGTCATATAATTCCAATTTATTTAAGAAAGGCATTTAAATTGATTGGTTGAGTGCCTCAGATACGTTTAGGTCCAAATCTAGTTCTCCTGGTTTCAGTTTCTCCATTGTTTCAGTTATGCATGTGCCAGATGGTAGTCTGTAAATTCAAAGAATTTAGCAAAGTAAGTATAAAACATAGAGTGACTACTGGTAGTGGAAATATTAACCTCATTGATCTGATGATCAGTGTGATCTGCAGATCAATGTGATCTGCAGATCAATGATCAGTTTGATCTGCAGATCAATGATCAGTTTGATCTACAGATCAATGATCAGTTGGATCTGCAGATCAGTATCATCTGCAGATCAATAATCAGTGTCATCTGCAGATCAATGATCAGTTTGATCTGCAGATCAATGATCAGTGTGATCTGCAGATCAATGATCAGTGTGATCTGCAGATTGATGATCAGGGTGATCTGCAGATCAATGAACAGTGTGATCCACATATCAATGATCAGTACATCAATGATCAATGTATCTACCCATGTATCTCTAAATCTTCCCCTATTTTCTTTTCTTCCTACCTCTGGAATGATCTAACCTCTCAGGCACAATTTGACCCTCGCTCTCATGGTGCTGTAAGCCATCATCAAACAAACAAACAATGTGGTCTGCCAATAAGATCTGCACATCGATGTGATCTGCACATTAATGTGATCTGCACATCAATGTGATCTGCACATCAGTGTGATCTGCACATCAGTGTGATCTGCACATCAGTGTGATCTGCACATCAGTGTGATCTGCATCATCACATCGTGTGATCTGCACATCAGTGATCTGCACATCGATGTGATCTGCACATCAATGTGATCTGCACATCAGTGTGATCTGCACATCAGTGTGATCTGCACATCAGTGTGATCTGCACATCAGTGTGATCTGCACATCAGTGTGATCTGCACATCAGTGTGATCTGCACATCAGTGTGATCTTCACAACAATAATAATGATAATAACTAAACTTATTAAGCGCCAAAATCCAGTAAAAACATCTGTTCACGGCGCTGCACAAAATTAATTGTTCGAAAAATGTAGATCAAAAAGATAAGTTTTCAGTTGTCTTTTATATGATTCCAGTGTTGGAGAAAATCTCAGGTGGCGAGGCAGTGAATTCTAAAGCTTGGGTGCAGAGGCAGAAAAAGAAATATCACCAAAATGTGTTCTTGTTGTAGGCTGTAATAGATGACAAGAGTGACCAGAACGTAGGATGCGACTCGGGGTATATCTTGAAATGAGATTAGCGAGATCTGCACATCAATGTGATCTGCACATCAATGTGATCTGCACATCAATGTGATCTGCACATCAATGAGATCTGCACATCAATGAGATCTGCACATCAATGTGATCTGCACATCAATGATCAGTGCGATCTGCACATCATTGTAAACTGCACATCAATGTGATCTGCACATCAATGTGATCTGCACATCAATGTGATCTGCACATCAATGTGATCTGCACATCAATGTGATCTGCACATCAATGTGATCTGCACATCAATGTGATCTGCACATCAATGTGATCTGCACATCGATGTGATCTGCACATCGATGTGATCTGCACATCGATGTGATCTGCACATCGATGTGATCTGCAGATCAATGTGATCTGCAGATCATTGTGATGTGATAATGATCAGCGAGATCATGATGTGATCTGCAGATCAATGTGATCTGCAGATCAATGTGATCTGCAGATCAATGTGATCTGCACATTAATGATCAGTGTGATCTGCACATCAATGTGATCTGCACATCAATGATCAGTGCGATCTGCAGATCAATGTGATCTGCAGATCAATCTGCAGATCAATGTGATCTGCAGATCAGTGTGATCTGCAGATCAATGTGATCTGCAGATCAATGTGATCTGCAGATCAGTGTGATCTGCAGATCAGTGTGATCTGCAGATCAATGTGATCTGCAGATCAATGTGATCTGCAGATCAATGTGATCTGCAGATGATCCATTGTTCTGCAGATCAGTGTGATCTGCAGATGATCCGTGTGTTCTGCAGATCAGTGTGATCTGCAGATGATCCGTGTGTTCTGCAGATCAATGTGATCTGCAGATGATCCGTGTGTTCTGCAGATCAATGTGATCTGCAGATGATCCGTGTGTTCTGCAGATCAATGATCAGTTTGATCTGTACATCAACTTGATCTGGATTATGAATCTGAATAAGTTGTGTAGCTGTTTTTCACTTGATACGTCATCAGTCTGAAAAGTAAGAAACACATCCTCAGAATTTGATTATTAATAATCCTTAAACTGGAAATGCAATCATCGTTAGTTAAAGATCTTAAAAATCTCAAAAGTTAATTTTTTTATACAAAATTCATTAAAGCAAAAAAATGCAGCAGTCTATGCCGTGATGGTTTCCATAAATGGTGAAAAGCTTAGTCTTTGTGGAATTGCTTATTTTCTTCATTCTTTAAGTCTCTTCACAGAATTTACATTGTATAACACTTTCCATGCTCAATGGGAAGAAATTGAAATGATTTTGATAGGAATAGTGTCACAAGAACAGAGAGACAGCATATAGTGCTACAAGAACAGAGAGACAGCATATGGAATTTGTTGCTTCAACATTCTGCCCTAAAAAGGCAGGTATTTGATGTTGATGGTTTTATTTAAATGGATTTGAAAATAAAGAAGGGAACGTCTTCTCTGTCCATGACTTTTCTCATCAAGTGATGGTTATAGCATCTTAGGCCAGTAAATTAGTTTCATCTTGATAAGTTGGAGAGGTATACAAAAGGTTGTTTTTTTAATTAGAATAAAGAGGCCTTGTGTGGTGCTTAGTATGTTTCCGTTTTTGTACTATCATCAATTTTTCACATTTGTGGGTTCTTCATATTATTCTTTGAATACGAGCTGTTAAAAGAGGACATTTACGAAAAATGTTCAATTAATCCTTTCTTATAAAGAATTTTTCAAGGTAAAAGTGAAAAATATTGTTTGTACAGAATGCTTCCCATTGTCCTTGAGCAAGACAATTTACTTGCTTCAGTCCAACTCAGCTGTAAAATGAGTGCCAGCACTGGTGGGGAGTTAATCTGTGATGGGCTGGGGCCGTCCAGGGCAGTCATGTACTCTCATCTTTATGTGCATTGAAACTGGGATAAGCATGGCTCGGGTGGATTTAACTTTAGCTAGAATGATTCCTGTAGTCCTGTGTACATTTTCTTTGAAATTGAACATTTGGTAACTCCTGTGTTTTGCCCCAAGAACATTATTTCCAGACTCTCTGTTTGTTTATAATAAGCAATAAACATTTAGAGCCATGCTGGCACATTGTAATGCAAGAAGATGTGATTTATGTCTCATTCACAAAGATGTGATTTATGTCTCATCCACAAAGTGATTCAAGAGGGGAAAACATTTCTATGAATATATTATGAGAGATTGCTGATGTGAATATATTATGAGAGATTGCTGACATGAATATATTATGACAGTTTGCTGACGTGAACATTTTATGAGAGATTGCCGACATAATATATTATGAGAGATTGCCGACATAATATATTATGAGATATTGTCGACATAATTATATTATGAGAGATTGCCGCATGAATATATTATGCGAGATTGCCGACATGAATATATTATGAGAGATTGCCGACATAAATATATTATGCGAGATTGCCGACATGAATATATTATGAGAGATTGTTGACATGATTATATTATGCGAGATTGCCGACATAAGTATATTATGAGAAATTGCAGACATGATTATATTATGAGAGATTGCCGACTTTGAATATATTATGAGCGATTGCTGACAATCTGTTTATTTGATTAGTATCTACTACTATGATTATGATAGAGTAAAAGAGTTGCTTGTGTGATTGGTGTACAGCTGGCTGATTCCTTTATTGACAATTTGTAGCAACCAGTTTTTACACCAACATAATGGAGTAAAAGAATTGCTCATTTGATTGCTTTCATATTCAGATACAATGTCATATGCATGTCAAAAATATGAAGTACTAATAGTCAGTAGGCTTTGTCAAAGACAGTATGTTTCAAAGGATTAAGTTGTTTAGGAAGAAAGAATAGGCCATGGTATTCACTACAAGTTATTTGCCACCTCTGCAGGCACAGTATGTACATAACCTATCAAAAACAAATGTTTACTTCATCATCAGCAGCGCAGCAACAAGTTCTCTTTCTGGAGTTAGCAAATAGTTTTGTTTATCTGACCGATTTGTGTATGTAAGGCATTCTTAAATGTCATCTGGATGGGACTGTTATCCTTTTGTTTAAAGATATTAGGACAGGTAAAGGTAACAAAGCTACATTCAAATCATGAAATTAGCAAAAAATGTTCATCAGAATTACTCACTTCACAGCTTTTAGAATTGTCCACTCTCAGCATGCAAATCTGATGTATACATGTCTTATGCTTATCAACTGATGTATACATGTCTTATGCTTATCAATTTGTTTTTTCATCTTCTATTGATGGGGAGTATCTGATTCAGACAACTATTAGATCTGATTCAGACAACTATTAGATCTGTCACACCCCAATCAAAATCTAAGACTAAGACAAAGATGGAAGAATTAAATTAACAAGATTTTGAGCAGTCTTCATACATCACATGTTGGAATATGTCAAGAAATCAGCAAACTTGGATCATATTGTCTGACACTAAAACATGCTTATATCACATATTGGAATGTCAGGAATTCAGCAGACTTGAATCAGTCATATTATCTGACACTTAGCAGGCTCATCTGTTTATGAAGTCAACAATCTGTAAGGATGTTTCCTTCTCATTTTATTATTAACAAGTGATCGTTCATCAGCTGCATGTTGGTGTACATCCCAGCGCTTGAAATTAACATAGGCCTGCTAGCCTGGGGCAAGTAAAACTAACGTCCGCGCTAGCTGAAACTGATCTTTCCGAGCCCGCCGGGAAAGTAACCAGAAAAAAATATATACCTTAGACTTTTCAAAAATACATTATTACACATCACTTACACAAGCCAGAATGCATAATTGTCCACTTCGATAAGGTTGAAAAGCCATAATTAACGAAAAACTTGACGTAGATTTCTCGGGCAAGTCAGCAGTCCATTCGGGCTAGTAGAAAAGGAGCCAAGCTAGCCTGACGGGCTAGTGGTTAAAGTGTGCTAATTTGGAACCCTGGTACATCCTAGGAGTGTCAATGACTCATTATGACCCCATAAAGAGTAGCCAGATCCCTTTAATTGACAAACCTCTGCTCATGTGCATTTTTTGTTGGGGTTTGAAATATTTCTTCAAATACATTTCAATAAAAAATCCTTAATTGAATAGGTGTTGTGAGCTACATTGAATTGAACGTTAATATAACAAATATTAATGTAGAAATGTAGAATTAAAACTTTAGTGAAAGTGTTGCTCCAAAAGCATTTATCAGTGTGTAATATAAGCTTTGAATTAACCATTTAGTAAATCTTCAAATCTTGTTTTTTCAAATGGTATTCAAAATGACTGCAGGCAAACTGACCATATGGCTTCCTGCAGGCAAACTGGCCATATGGCTTCCTGCAGGCAAACTGGCCATATGGCTTCCTGCAGGCAAACTGGCCATATGGCTTCCTGCAGGCAACTGGCATATGGCTTCCTGCAGGCAAACTATGGCTTCCTGCAGGCAAACTGGCCTATGGCTTCCTGCAGACAAACTGGCCATATGGCTTCCTGCAGGCAAACTGGTCATATGGCTTCCTGCAGGCAAACTGGCCATATGGCTTCCTGCAGGCAAACTGGCCATATGGCTTCCTGCAGGCAAACTGGCCATATGGCTTCCTGCAGGCAAACTGGCCATATGGCTTCCTGCAGGCAAACTGGCCATATGGCTTCCTGCAGGCAAATTGGCCATATGGCTTCCTGCAGGCGAATTGGCCATATGTTCCTGCAGGCAAACTGGCCATATATGGCTTCCTGCAGGCAAACTGGCCATATGGCTTCCTGCAGGCAAACTGGCCATATGGTTTCCTGCAGGCAAACTGGCCATATGGCTTCCTGGCCATATGGCTTCCTGCAGGCAAACTGGCCATATGGCTTCCTGCAGGCAAACTGGCCATATGGCTTCCTGCAGGCAAACTGGCCATATGGCTTCCTGCAGGCAAACTGGCCATATGGCTTCCTGGGATGATTAAGTAATTCTTTAAAAGGATAAAGTGGTGCAAACAATTGAGGTTGTGTGAATATAAGCATGCAAAGTTAACAATTTTACCAGTTTTTTCTCCTAAATATTTATTATTAAGTAAAGAATTTATTTTGTATTATCTGAAAACGTAAGGTTTTGATATGTAAAAATAGTAACTAATATGAGATAAGGAATTTAATATTTGTTTTGAAGGGGGTTTTCAAATCATGTTTGAGAAAACGACATATTTTAATTTTCATTATGAATGTCTTTCATTTATAGAGATCTTTATTAATAACTTTTTTGGTTATAATCAGTACAAATTGCCAAATTTAATTCCATAATTCTTTTACATTAAGAGGTAGATGAAAGTGCATACTTTAATATTCCTTCTTTTGTGAAGTATAATCATGATATCTTATTTGTATGAGAAGAATACAATATTTTTCGTTTCACATAAATTATTAGGGTGGGGGCAGATATCCCTTGCTGATCATGATTGTTGTAAAGTAATCATGATATCTGAGCATTCACTTAATGTAAAAGCAAAAATGATTTACTGATGTGATCTTCAGGTACAACAAATTTAACTTGCTACTTTTGTAAATTGTGAAACTAAAAAGATGCTTAGGTTTAAGATACAACAGATTGAACTTGCACTAGGGGAAAGGATAAAATACAGTAAGTGCCCTGCATTAAGTTTAGAGTATTGTACAAATCTGTACATCATGTGTGTATTCAGGCAATGCACATTATATAACAAAACAAAAAAAGGAAATAATGGGAAATGACAGGGTAAAATCCTTCAAGTGACTGTATTTTGTTCTAAATATCTAATTGTGTGTTAAAATGGTCAATATTTGATCCCCATTGATAGGGAGAGGCAAGTTTCCAATGAAGATTGTTGTAGTTTTTTGCTTTCCAGACATAAAGGCTGTGTTACTGACATGACAAGATTATGTTTTGTTTTTTCACAACTTATTGTAAGAGGGGGTGGGGGACAAAATGGGTCCTTGAGAGTGATGCATATGATCTTTAATCATTGTATACAGGATGAAAAGCTCGTCATTAGTATGACCACTGATCGATAAAACTGAACAATTATTCTCCATTAAGTTATTTTGGGATTGTAATGGGCTTTCATTATAGAAAGTATTTGAGTGCCAATTGGAAGTTTTTTGTCTACAAATTCCATAAGCATTTTAGAATAAAGAGAGCGTCGTCATGACAACAAAACTATATTCAAATTTTCGGGGAATCCAGTTTTGATTGATTTTGATCTGGCACTCTACATGTTATTATAAGCAGTCATGGATTTGCAGCATTCCTTTGTCAGCTACCTGTAACTGTTCCTTAACCTACAGCGAGATATTATAATAGTATAAGGATTTCTACACCATGTGTAAGGATTTCTACACCATGTGTAAGGATTTCATGTATGTGAATATCTTGAGATAATGTTTTTTTGCCAACTGTATATAATAAGAATTCAATTTTTTTTTGCTTCTTTCTGTATTTTATATAAAAGGTATATCAGCTGGAGTCAAGTTTTCAATAAAATATTTGATTTTTCCTGAAACATTGCAGTCTTTTGTCTTTACTTGGTATCAAATCTCTAATATAATAAGCAAAAGCACTGAAAATCATTAGTAGTAAATCCTGACCAGAGTATAAAATAATGTTGTTTTACTGTTAAATTCCTTTTTTACAATATTTTTGTTGAAAACTCAATACTGCAGGATCAAAATGGGCTTCTTTCATACTGCGGGTATTAAAATTGTATAATAGACTGTAGGTACCAAAAAATCAGCCAAACTGCGGGTATGGTTTGCAGTTGATGGGCTACACGCCCCTACCACTTTTAGTATAAAGTGCCCACCCCTACCACTTTTAGTATAAAGAGCCCCCGCCCCCACACTCAATGGGTGAACAATTTTTGTATTTCACAAGTGGGCCCCAAGATTAAACTTGCTTGTTTATTTTTCTAAAATGTTTTGGAAAATACACTTTCATTTTCTCAAAATAAAGCAAACATTCTGGTTCTATAAGAAATGAATAGAAATCAAAATAATGCAAGAATAGTATCTCTTTATATTACTCAAGGCACTTGTTATGGATGATTACTTAAAAAGAAACAATACAGAATGTAAAACTGCTCAAATATAGACCAACCGTTTTTAAAATTGCAACTTTCAGACTACACACCATGATTTTCTTCTTCAATAACAAAAAAAACAGTTGATTTATAAGCTATATTATTGTTTTACCTCAAATTCATGACTGACAGAATGGGAGGGTGTCGAAGCTACTACACAGGAGGCGACATGATTAGGGATGCAACGGATATCTGGTCCAGCCAGACTATCCGGCCGGATAGTGACAAAAAATCCAGTTCCGACCAGATCTGCACCAAAATTCAGCGGGATTATTCTAAAAATCTGGCCAGAATGATCTCTTAAGAAGGTGTTGGTAATAGCTTAGATTCAGGTAACATCTTCTTTTAAAATGAATAGAAACTGTCAGTGTTAAAGAAAGATACAGTTTAACATCAATATTTTATCTAACATTTTGAAAAGTTTTTTTAAGAGCTACTCGTAGAATAAATCAACCAAAACATGAATGTATAACCACTGATACAACTATTGTAATGAAATTAAGCTTTTTCATAGCATAGGGCCTACAACAGTTCATATAAAGTGGAAACATCTCTGGCAGCAGTGTAATACAAACCCCTAGCTTGATCTAAAAGGGGCAGGGATGTTACTGGCTAAAAGGGGCAGGGATGTCACTGGCTAAAAGGGGCAGGGATGTCACTGGCTAAAAGGGGCAGGGATGTCACTGGCTAAAAGGGGCAGGGATGTCACTGGCTAAAAGGGGCAGGGATGTCACCGGCTTAAAGTGGCAGGGATATCACTGGCTAAAAGGGGCAGGGATGTCACTGGTTAAAAGGGGCAGGGATGTCACTGGCTAAAAGGGGCAGGGATGTCACTGGTTAAAAGGGGCAGGGATGTCACTGGCTAAAAGTGGCAGGGATATCACTGGCTAAAAGGGGCAGGGATGTCACTGGCTTTGAGGGCATGTTTATAAGGTAATAATGAATGCAATTAGTACTATCCCTGCATCTTTTTATATTGCCGGGAAACTACAATGCCATAGCTTTGCTGTTTCAGAGGGGCAGCCCGTACCGCCCCTCCCTCTGTTGACCCGCCCCCTTTTGGTCTGCCCTGCCCCCGTTTGGTCTGCCCTACCCATTATCAGAAAATAATGTTTCAAGAAATGTTTTAAACAAATTCTTTAAAAACTCAATATATTATCTTAATTAATCCCATAAATGAAATACCTTACATGGATACAGAACACAGAATGATAGCATAGTAAGCAATTGTACCGTTTGGCTCATGAATGGTCCTTATTAGTCAGAATAATTTCATACTGAGGTATGATTATAGCTAAAATCCTAGAGCTTTAATTTAGGCCTTAAGGGGCCCCTGGATCCAGTGCCGAAAAGGCACAGCTCTTTAATGTGTCACTCAACAAATCTAGCACCCTGCTTCTTATTAAATCAAGCTAGGGGTCTGATTACTACAGTATGATCAGCATGAAAAAGGCAAAATTGTTCTCAAAAGTATGTTTATGTGAACACAATGTTAGGGTGAAAAGGGGCAGGGTGGAGGCAAGGGGCAGGGTGGAGGCAAGGGGCAGGGTGGAGGCAAGGAGCAGGGTGGAGGCAAGGGGCAGGGTGGAGGCAAGGGGGCAGGTGGAGGCAAGGGGCAGGGTGGGGTGGAGGCAAGGGGCAGGGTGGAGGCAAGGGGGCAGGGTGGAGGCAAGGGGCAGGGTGGAGGCAAGGGGCAGGGTGGAGGCAAGGGGCAGGGTGGAGGCAAGGGGCAGGAGGGGTGGAGGCAAGGGGCAGGGTGGGTGGAGGCAAGGGGCAGGGTGGAGGCAAAGAGGTGGGGCAGGGTGGGGCAGGGTGGAGGCAAGGGGCAGGGTGGAGGCAAGGGGCAGGGTGGAGGCAAGGGTAGAGGGGCAGGGTGGGAGGCAAGGGGGTGGAGGCAAGGCATTGTTCATTGCCTCTTTGGGGTGGAGGCCAGGCTTTTCAAAAATGTGGATCTATTCAAATCAAACAAGGAACAAAGTCTGAGCATTTGGAGTGATCTCTGAACGTGAGGGTGGCATCCTTTAGCTTGGGTGCTACCTCTAATTAGGCATTTTGCACACTAAGTCTCCAAAAAGGGGCATAGGGGGACCAGGCTTTTCAAAATATCAAAAAATCGGGATCAGATCTATTTAAAGGCAAAGCCCGTTTTGGGGCAGGGTAAAATAAACACTGGGGTCATTTCTAAATAATTTTAGAGAACAATTAATTTAAAGAACAATTAGGCACATTGAAATCCATGTGATATGGCTCTTTTTTTATTTTAGGAAAATATTTCAATATGAATATCTTTTACCAAAAGATGTATAATCTAATTTAAATACTTTCTTTACAACCCATTAATTTGCTTTCTTTCTCAATATATAAGCTTTTGTAAGCTAAATGTGACTTTTGCACAAACTTCAGTGTATACTGTTTTTCAAGCAAACACATTTACATGTATTTAGCAATCATTCAAAAAAAATTGTTGCAGTTATTATTTATGTTTATTAGATTACGTTGTTGTACACCACTGACCACTAAAAGTCCTTTCACACCTTCTAACAAACTATATAATTCACCTTAGATTTATCCCTGTCCATAATTCCATTTTGAAAGGATTAGTATAGTGGTCAAGCATGTTTATCTCATATGAAAGAGGACTTCAAAAGAAACAAAATAGTGAAGAAAGCATTCAAAAATCTTATTCCGTTAAGGAGATATTCAAGTTCAAAGCTTGGTATAATTTGTGTCAAAACGACTGAAATCAGACTAGTTGTGATGTCATAGCCTCAGATTCCTCAAAGTCTTTATGTATTTTATCATATTTTGTCCTGCGATTTTGTGGCTTAAAAACCATGGGATGTCAAAAAAGTAGTAAAACTAAATCTAGAAAGGATATTTATAATATACCACCTGAAGAAAGTTTGAGGAAAAATCATTTCAATAGTGAAAAAATTATATAAACTTTCCTTAAAATACATAAAGACTTCAAGGAGTTTTGAGGCTGTGACATCACTACTAGTCTGATTTCAGTTTTTTCCTACAGAAATGATACCAAACTTTAAACTTGAATATCTCCTTAACAGAATAAGATTTTGCAATGCTTTCTTCACCATTTTGTTTCTTTTGAAGTCCTCTTTCATATAAGATGGACTTGCTTGACCACTGAACTAATCCTTTAATGATTCCTTTTTTGTAGGGGAAAAATCTTTTATCCAGCCAAATTTCATCTAAGATCCGACCAAATCCGGTTCCAGATCCCTAGACATGATTTGGTAAAAGTAAGGATCAGTGTGTGAGTTTTCACTTCATACTAACAAATATTGTATCTGTAAGCTCTGTGCCGTCAGCAGAACACTGCAAGCAAGAACATCAACATCATGTATTACATCATGTATTACATCATGTATTACATGTATCCATGGTAGCAACAACATGAGCTGCGATGCTTTAAAAATCACACTAACAGTCAATAGCTTAGGCAGCATAATTTGTGCAATATTTTTGTGACCTCAGAATGGGACAACTAGATAATCGTTCATGTTAACTTGTTGTTTTTTTACCCAGATTTAGCAGTACAATGTAATTGATATATAAAATTGGGAAAGAAATATAAAGAATTATATAAAAGAATTTTAGCTACATTCATGTGCATACAAATTTATTATACAAACCTGGATTTGTCAGAAGTTAAAATCTAAGTAAAATGCTTTTGTGACCGTCCATCTGAGATGCTTCTGCTCCAAATTGAATGATCTTCAATCTGGGTACAAATCTACCTCACCAAATATTTTTGAAGATATTTCACGGTAAGGATGCCCCATAATTTCTTTCCCAAGTTCTAGTTCCAGACGGAACTTTACAAAAATCTTGGTTCCTGTGCATCCCTAATTTCAGAGTAAGATTTTCACATATTTTAAGAAAATAGTCTTAAATGCCTTTTAAGTATTCCTAAAGAGAATTTATTTTCTAGTGTAACAGGAAAACTTAAGAGGATTACAGTTAAAAAAATTTTTTTTTTTAAATGCCCCTTAGGATGGATTATTCTCCAACCAACTGAAAACTTTCAACAGTATGAAATGACTGAACAAATAATACATTTTGATGCAACACTCGAGCTGTCATCTATAGCTATGAATATTTACACTAAAGTAAACCAAGCACAACTTCTTACATAATTAGAAGACATTTCCTCTTGAAGCTCATCATATTACCGACATACATCAAGCATAATGAGGTCAAATGCACTATATCCATATATCTGTGGCACATATTTCAGTTCTTGAGAAATGTTGACTATTTACTCTGAAACAGACCCACTCCTCCATTTCTGCCCTTCTTCTGTTGCAATATTTCCCAAATTTTAATCATTTCTTCCTTTAGTAGTAACAAGACAACACACCAAATTTAATCAAAATTCAATCATAACTTCTCAAGATATGTTGATGACACAATTTACCATGAAACATACCCACTGCCCTTCCTGTTCTAAAATTTCCCTTGAATCATTTCTTCCTTTAGCAGAAACAAAACCACACAGCAAATTTATTCAAAATACAATCATCAGTTAAAGACAAACAAACAGACACAGGCATACACGTAACTTTTATTCTACTTTGTTGGCCAAGGTTAAATTGTGTTGATATCTGCACATATAATATCACATAGTGAACAATTTAACAACATATCCACAATATGTTAATGACAGAAGTATTCATGCAGTAGGTCCTAATATACATATACCTCACATTTCCTCCTTGACCAGCATGCAACTTGTTTCTTGTCCTACTGCTATAATATTTACAAAGATTCAAAGTTAACTCTATTTTCTTATCAGCTGATTATTTTCTCCTGTCTGTGAATCAAAAACTAAATACTATGAAATCGTCTGAAGTTAGTATGAACACTAAATTGGCTGCTGACATGAGATCGTTTATGCTTGGAAGAAGTCTTTCAAGATCTGTGGTACCTCTTCTTCGGAGTATCTCTTGACAATGTTGTTTTTCCCATCATGGAGTCCTGATATCATTGCAGATAATCCTGCCAGGAGAGAGAGGTCAAACACAAGGAGAGATGAGGTTAAACACGATAGAGCATAATTAGTCAGGCATGTCTATTCCTGTGAAGAAACACGTTATCTTTTTTTCTCCAGAAAATATTGAATTTAAAGTTGCAACAAATTTCTATGAAAATGCCTGGTGAAGAGAATCCACTGTGCAGAGTTGGAATAAATTATAAAATTTCCCATGGTTCTGAATAAAGGTGTTGACAATCTTACAGCCAAAAATCACAACAGAAATGGTATAAATGTAGTAAATACATTAATATATACTTCCCTCTTTCGCAATTTAAGGTACTTTTAATGGCACAATTACATAGGGGACGTTTTTAGAGCAAAAATTTACAACATATAGTGTTGTTTACTCAAGAAATCTATAAAAAAAAAATATAAAAAAATATATTTTTTTCCTTTCAAGAACTGTAGACTTTTTCAAGCTGTGCAACTGTGGAAGGGTCAGGTCACACCCTCACCTCTGCTACTAGCTGTTTCTGTATTGGAAAATAAACTTTCACTCTTCTAATAATTGAAAACATTTTTCCAAATTTTCCACAAATGGTAAATAATAGTTACATTAACTAGATTTTGTATTTTACTTTACTTAATTCTGTTCTTGAGACAACCAAAATTTGTAGCGACCAATTTTTTTTCACGGTCAAAACCAGCTATTTCACTTCAGAATGTGGATGATTTAAAAACAAACAGCATTATCCAGCAATTTAGCTAATAATACAATTACCTTAACCTTCCACAAATCTTGGAAGCAAACCAAAAAACCAAAGGTTTGGAGGTTCCGGCGTGCAATATGGATCTTAAGTTTAAACTATTGTATAATTAATGTTATTTCACAATGGGTTAAAAATAACAAAGACAACCAAATAATTTACGTTGTTCACAAGAATGGAATCTCACAATTAAATAAGTTCAACGATTTTTTCCCATTAACATTTTAAGCCATCCCACTATGCATATAAATGAATTTCAACTTCTTTCTTATGATGAAAATGTACACACTAGCTAGCAACATAGTTGTACTAAATTTGAAACAAATCAATCATGCGGTTATTAAAATATGAGTGTTTTAAGATTTTAACATTAAGCCATGACTACTCATTAATAGGCATGACATCGCCACCAAAAGTAATAGGGCACATCTGCAGAACATGGGCTATCTGTGTACCACACATAAACTGAATCCCATATATCGTTCTTGAGATAACGTGTTTACAAGCTCTTTTCAACAAAATCATGTTAGGCCCCACCCACTATACATAATAATGAAATTTAACATTTTGGTACATGAACATGTACACAGTACTGAGCTTACATCATAATTACACCAAGTATGAAACAAAACAGGCATGTGTTAGGTAAAATATGAGCATTTCAAGATTTTCACATTAAGCCCCGCCTACTCATCAATATGCATGACATCACCATCAAAAACAATAAGGCAAATCTACAGATCATGGGCTGTGTCTACTATGTGTAATACCTTTGATAAGCATGAATCCTAAAACAATGGTGTATGGAGTAATAGTATCCCACATATCAGAGCTCTAGTTTGGATAATTTATTATCTCATCACCCACATATACATATATAGGGGATGAGATATTGTAGTCACTGCCTTCTCATTAATATGCATGATATCAACACCACAACAATAGGGCACATTTGTAGACCATGGGCTATTGGTGTACCACATATGAACTGATTCCCATGCATTGTTCTTGAGATACTGTTTTTACAAAGCTCTTTTCAACAAATCATGTTAAGCCCCGCCCACTATACATATTAATGAAATTCAATATTTTGGTACCATGAGCATGTACACATTAACTTACAACATAATTACACCAGATATGAAACAAAACATACATGTAATTGTTTAAATATGACATTTTGATATTAACATTGAGCATTAATATGCATGACATCACCACCAAAAACAATAGGGCACATCTACGAACCATGGGTTATCTGTGTACCGCATATGACATGAATTCGGTGTATCGTTCTTGAGATATCGTGTTTACGAGCTAGCGTCACATACACCATCATGACCGCATAGCTTGCTGATACTAGCGCATCAGAACAAATAAAAGTTACATTTAATGTCCATCTTGCTGTAACGACAATGTATTCAACATAATCTTACTTTTTTCATCAAGTGGTCGAAAGAGACAAAGGACCCTTTTCCCCATTGCCACTGCCCTTCCAATCTCATATCCCACTCCTAGCGAGGGCTGGGTCACTTCAGCAACAACAACTGTGAAAGAAACAAGCAATTATTACCACTGTTCAACAAAATTGAAAATTATATATGCATGATCTATTTTCCATGAAATAAATTGCATGAATACATTTTACATACAAATAATTATGTGACTTCTACAAAGCATGATCTTAAAATATTGGCCGGAACATGGTGCTATGTCATCTCTGCATCACTGGAGATTAAACAAATATCATGATTGGTTTAACCAAGGGTGTGGATTAAGGATTGACCCTGGAGGTGAGTAGCTCAAGTTTGACCAGGTGTGTGGATCAAGGTTTGACCAGGTGTGTGGATCAAGGTTTGACCAGGTGTGTGGATCAAGGTTTGACCAGGTGTGTGGATCAAGGTTTGACCAGGTGTGTGGATCAAAGTTTGACCAGGTGTGTGGATCAAAGTTTGACCAGGTGTGTGGATCAAGGTTTGACCAGGTGTGGATCAAGGTTTGACCAGGTGTGGATCAAGGTTTGACCAAGTGTGTGGATCAAGAATTGACTCTGGAGGTGAGTGGCTCAAAGTTTGACCCTGGAGGTGAGTAGATCAAGGTTTGACTAGGTGTGTAGATCAAGGTTTGACCAAGTGTGTAGATCAAGGTTTGACCAAGTGTGTGGAACAATGCTTGACCAGGTGTGTGGATCAAGGTTTGACTAGGTGTGTGGATCAAGGCTTGACCAAATGTGTGGATCAAGGTTTGACCAGGTGTGTGGATCAAGTTTTGACCAGGTGTGTGGATCAAGGTTTGACCAGGTGTGTGGATCAAAGTTTGACCAGGTGTGTGGATCAAGGTTTGACGAGGTGTGGATCAAAGTTTGACCAGGTGTGTGGACCGAGGCTTGACCCTAGAGGTGAGTGGATCAAGTTTTGATCCTGGAGGTGAGTGGATCAAGGTTTGACTAGGTGTGTGGATCAATTTTTGACCAGGTGTGTGGATCAAAGTTTGACCCTCGAGGTGAGTGGATCAAGGTTTGACCTGGTGTGTGGATCAAGGTTTGACCAGGTGTGTGGATCAAGGATTGACCCTGGAGGTGAGTGGATCAAGCTTTGATCCTGGAGGTGAGTGGATCAAGGTTTGACCAGGTGTGTGGATCAAGGTTTGACCAGGTGTGTAGATCAAGGCTTGACCCTGGAGGTGAGTGGCTCTAGGTTTGACCAGGTGTGGATCAAGGTTTGACTAGGTGTGTGGATCAAGGTTTGACCAAGTGTGTGGATCAAGTTTGACCAGGTATGTGGATCAAGGTTTGACCCTCGAGGTGAGTGGATCAAGGTTTGACCAGGTGTGTGGATCAAAGTTTGACCAGGTGTGTGGATTAAAGTTTGACCAAATGTGTGGATCAAAGCTTGACCAGGTGTGTGGATCAAGGTTTGACCAGGTGTGTGGATCAAGGTTTGACCAGGTGTGTGGATCAAGGATTGACCCTGGAGGAGAGTGGCTCGAGGTTTGACCCTGGAGGTGAGTAGCTCAAGGTTTGACCAGGTGTGTGGATCAAGGTTTGACTAGGTGTGTAGATCAAGGTTTGACCAAGTGTGTGGAACAAGGTTTGACCAGGTGTGTGGATCAAGGTTTGACTAGGTGTGTGGATCAAGGTTTGACCAAGTGTGTGGAACAAAGTTTGACCAGGTGTGTGGATCAAGGTTTGACCAGGTGTGTGGATCAAGTTTTGACCAGGTGTGTGGATCAAGTTTTGACCAGGTGTGTGGATCAAAGTTTGACTCTCGAGGTGAGTAGATCAAGGTTTGACCTGGTGTGTGGATCAAGGTTTGACCAGGTGTGTGGATCAAGGCTTGACCAGGTATGTGGATCAAGGTTTGACCCGGTGTGGATCAAGGTTTGACCAGGTGTGTGGACCGAGGCTTGACCCTGGAGGTGAGTGGATCAAGCTTTGATCCTGGAGGTGAGTGGATCAAGGTTTGACCAGGTGTGTGGATCAAGGTTTGACCAGGTGTGTGGATCAAGTTTTGACCAGGTGTGTGGATCAAAGTTTGACCCTCGAGGTGAGTGGATCAAGGTTTGAACAAGTATGTGGATCAAGGTTTGACCAGGTGTGTGGATCAAGTTTTGACCAGGTGTGTGGATCAAAGTTTGACCCTCGAGGTGAGTGGATCAAGGTTTGACCTCGTGTGTGGATCAAGGTTTGACTAGGTGTGTGGATCGAGGCTTGACCCTGGAGGTGAGTGGATCAAGTCTTGATCCTGGAGGTGAGTGGATCAAGGTTTGACCAGGTGTATGGATCAAGGTTTGACCAGGTGTGTGGATCAAGGTTTGACCATGTGTCAAGGTTTGACCAGGTGTGTAGATCAAGGTTTGACCAGGTGTATGGATCAAGGTTTGACCAGATGTGTGGATCAAGGTTTGACCCTGGAGGTAAGTGGATCTAGCTTTGATCCTGAAGGTGAGTGGATCAAGGTTTGACCAGGTGTATGGATCAAGGTTTGACTATGTGTGTGGATCAAGTTTTGATCGGGTGTGGACCAAGGTTTGATTAGGTATGTAGATCAAGGTTTGACCAGGTGTGGATGATGGTTTGAAAAGGTATATACACTAGCATTTCTAAAATATTGCAAGTACTTCTCCAATTTTTGAAATACAAACAAAGCAAAGCCTTTTTCACAGAAACTACCAAGTAAAAGATGTTCGAACTTATGTCATTCATCACCTATATTCTCATGCCCCAATCGATGTGGAAACGATATGTAGAGGAACATATATAACCCCCGAGTGTCAGCAATTTCAGCTGTTACTTCTAAAATTATTTTTTTGTCTCTGAAGCTGATTCCAAATTAAAAGCGTACAATAACTTTTGTACACATGTGTTGAGTTCAAGAAATATTGATGATATAAAATAAGAGAAATACTACGGACACATGTAAATGCTACTTTAAAGAAATGTCACGCTGTTTGTGAAGTAATTAAGGTCAGTTTTTTTTTTTTTTTTTTAAACTTTATTTTGTAAAAAAATAAACATGGATGCATTCCAATTAAAATTATTATTTCAAATAATGAATAACCCTTTTCATACAAGATATTAACACAAATTTCCACTGCTATCTCCAAACGAGTTAAACAAATGCAATGCAAACTACTGTAATGTACCAAGGTGATGCCCAATTAAAGCCTTACAAGATTATATCATTTAAGAGTGTCTCATTCTGTAAGCCAATCTACATCTCTTTCTTACCATTGCATTCTGTAAGCCAATCTACATCTTTTCCTTACCATTGCATTCTGTAAGCCATTCTACATCTCTTCCTTACCATTGCATTCTGTAAGCCAATCTACATCTCTTCCTTACCATTGCATTCTGTAAGCCGATCTACATTGCTTCCTTACCACTGCATTCTGTAAGCCAATCTACATCTCTTCCTTACCACTGCATTCTGTAAGCCAATCTACATCTCTTCCTTACCATTGTATTCTGTAAGCCAATCTATATCTCTTCCTTACCATTGCATTCTGTAAGCCATTCTACATCTCTTCCTTACCATTGCATTCTGTAAGCCAATCTACATCTCTTCCTTACCATTGCATTCTGTAAGCCAATCTACATCTCTGTCATGAATCTCTTTATCTGACATTTCATCTGTTCAGAAAAATAAAGAGGAAATGTGATATAAGATGTGGCACAGGCACAAGCATTTCTTAAGCAACAAGAAGTAACCTATTGTCGGTTAGATTAGTCTACACTGGAAGAGATTTTTCAAAAGCCAAATTTATTGCTCCCTGCAAAAATTTATACTAATAATGGAACTGAATATTAGTTGTTCCTCTGCAGTATAATACTATATAAACTTGGTTAAATAAAAATATTTAAATATTTGAAAAATATTAAAAAGTATCAACAGGGTATATAACATTTAAAAAGACTAGCTTTATATTGGGTCGAATGGATGAATGGTAAAGATGCTACTCTATGTCCCCTCTTCAACTTCTTGGTGAGGGGATTATCAGTGTTCATGAAAAATATTTAGAATACAATTTTCCTACCAGACATCGCAAATCCCCTCACCGCTATTAACATGTTTTCCACCTTATGTCACAACTGCCATTCCACCCTCTGTTGTACATGATGTCCCATCCTATATCCCTCCCAACAGGAAATCATACACGAAATCCAGATACCATTTCACAACATGACCCATATGCCATCACACCTGCAATCAAGATGACATCTCACCATATGCCTTGCCACCCTGTCCCATATACCATACCAATCTGTCCCACATGCCATCCCTCCCTGTCCCATATACCATTGCCACCTTGTCCCACATCCCATACCTCCCTGTATCATGTGCCATCCTACTTTGTCCCACATGCCATCCTTCCATGTACCACATGCCATCCCACCGTCCTATAGGCCATTCCATCCTATCCCACATGCTATCCCACCCAGTTCCATCCCACCTAAAATCCAGACATGCCATCCTGGCTCTCATGTCATTACCCTCTGTCTCACATGTCATTACACTTTTGTCTCCCATGACATCCTACCTTGTCCCACATGCTATCCCACCCTGTTCTATATGCCATGACATCCTATCCCACATTCCATGGTACCCTGTCCCTATGCCATCCCACCTTCATCCTAATTCCTACATCTAGCAATCATTCTACCATCTTCCACCCAAGATTCTTTCCTCTAATCCCATCCCCTCACTTCTATCAATTCAACATGCCCCGTTCACCTACCATCCCTCTTCACCTGCCATCCTCCGTTCATCTACCATCCTCCGTTCACCTACCATCATCTATTCCTCAACATGCCCCATTCACCTACCACCCCCTCCCCCTTACATGCCATCCTCCATCCATCTAACATCCTCCATTCACCTACCATCCATTATTCCTCAAGATGCCCCATTCACCTACCATCCCCTATTCACCTACCATCCCCATTCACCTACAATTCCCCATTCACCTACCATCCCCATTCACCTACCATCCCCATTCACCTAACATCCCCATTCACCTACCACCCCAACCCTCCTTTTACCATCCACTTATCTACCAAACATACTCTTTACCAACTCATCATTCCAACCTCCCTAATCTGTCTACCAAATCAAAATGAAAATTCAGTACAGATTAATTTGCAGATGTTTATAAGTCTATTGTGTCCACTCTATTCAAGCAAGACCTTTTGTTTTTTTGCTATATATAAATTCTATTATATAAATTCCATTCAGTTGTCAGATCTATTATTCAACTTTTTTTCATCCCAGTACAAATCCTTTAATTGCTGCTTTTGAAGTTTGGAATGCATTTTGTTCTCCTTTATATGAATTTCTTTTCATAAAAATAGTTGCAATTCCTTTCCTAGGGCAGCAATCTTTTGTTCCATAGTAGCTGAACAATGCATGAAACCGAACGGACAATAGATGTGGACGGACGGACAAATGGAAGTACGAATGGACGTACGAACAAACGGTAAAGATACTATATCCCCTCTTCACCAACTGCGTTGACGATGGGATAAAAAGTATCATTTGATAAATGAGTTAAGGGTATGTTTTGCATTTGTTCGATTAAAACTTACAATCACCATGGCTGGAGAGATTTGGGTTCCCAACATGCTCGGTAAGAACTGTTCCGTAGGTCTTCAACATGTCAATTATTTTAGCGTAGAGCACAGCATCTTGTCGTCCTCCTCTTATGCTCCCACAAAAGTATATTTTCATTTTGCTAAGATTTAAAAAAAATGATTTGAAATCAACTTAAGAATAAAACAAATGTGATGCATTTTCAAGACTTTACTAGCATTCTGAGTCTCAGTTGAATTGGATGCTATGATGATGTCTAGACTCAGTCACAATCAGGCTGAGAGTAGCTGCACAACAAATCCCTGCAACTGTGTTGTATGCAATAACAAAGAGGCCCTCCTTAAGTAGAGGTGGAACTAGGGAGTAGGGCCAGTGTCAAATATGTTTTTAGGTACATTTTTGCTGTTCAAGTAAATGTACCCTAGGAGTGTAAGTGTGAGTGGGTGGGGAGAGAGGGGAGGGGGGGAGGAAGGTTGCAAAATATATACTAAAAATATACAAAGTAATACAAGCAAAGACTGATGGCACATGGAAGGGTGTGAAAGGAATTGGGAAGGGGATTAAAGGTAAATAAATGTTGTATAATAACTGGTACTGCATAAAAGTCCCAAAATGTTGCCACTTTGCTCTTCTGAATTTCCAAGGCATATTCAAAGCCTGTCGGTAGTTTCTGCCTCTGAAATGGTGTTTAGCCCCTACAAATGGTGTTTCTGCCCCTAGAAACACAGTTTTTCTACCTAGAGTAGTAAATCCAATACAGTGATGGAGCAACCAAGTTCTTGTAAAGTGCATGTTATACTTCAACTAAATAATCAAAGGTATATGGACAGGTAGAGGCAAAATGAGCAAAATTGATTTGAAATCCCCTAAAAAACATGAAGAAAGCAAAGTTTCATCTAAATCGGTTAAAAATTGGCCATATTACAGCTTTTAAAGATTTTTGTGCAAATTTTTTGTGTTACTTTTGTGATGTAGGAATGGGACATAAGTCTCTATTTTCTCATGTAATTCCATTGTTTTTAACCCTCTGCCATTTCTCTTGGACTTGGAAAAAGCGAAGGTAATTTCATGAAGAGGATTTGATCTTTACCACACCCTCTGCCAATTACAAGCTTAAAAAGGCATTTTGAAAATTTTCAGATTAAAATTAAGGGAGGAATTATGAAGAAAAACATAAGCAATTTGGGAATCTTCCTTTTCATACATCACATTTTTTCAATAAAAAAATGTATCAAACTTTGATTACTCATAACGTGAAAACTTATTTTCAAAATTCAAAGACATTACATTCAAAATTTAATGCTATTTACGGTCAATAAAACTTTTCTACCTGTTCATATACCTTAATTTAAGCAAAAATTTTCAAATAACTAAAAAGTAAAAATTTTTCAAAGAAATACATGAAAATTATCTTGAAAGTATATCACACTGTTAGTCATCAGTCAATTTTCTACACTGTGATAGTTAGTGTGAGAATCTTTAAAATGCCTTTCTTTTTTTCCACCAATTTATATCTTTGTTCTCTTTCATATAAATTCATATGAAATTACAGAAATTGGCATTTGGGCCTATTTTGTTAACTTTTGCCATTTGCAAATTGAACTAACACATTTACATCAAATCAAAAGAAAAGATCCAGCGAGAAAACAATTCCATCAGTCATTTATGGTTCTTAGGCAGTAACTTCTTATATGTTGTTTTCAGCCGCAAAGTTTGGGGCAGAGTAAGAGAGAGTTTTACCCAGGGTCAGCCCCCCCTAAAATAAAAGGAATTATGAGCTTGGCACTACAAATGATTATAAAAATGCAGATCTTGGACTCAAGAACAAAAAAGCTCAAACATAGTCATTTTATTAGGCCAATTTTTTGACAGAGTCTTTTAGTGACCAGTGTTTCAAAAAAATGATATACAGTAGATGCATAGTTTGATATGTTCATTGGTAGACTTCAGTCTGACAAAGTTAGATGAAAATCAGTGCATTTATGAATGACTCTAATCTATTTCATAACATCTGAAACATCTGGTGCTTTGGACTTGAGAACTCCCAGGGGGGGGGGACATGGTAATTCATGGGGGTGTTTTGGATTTGGGAAATCCCAGATGGGTGTTTGGGATTTGGGAAATCCAGGAAGGGCATATCGTGTACATATGCTTCAAATCATGCAGATATCCCCATTTTCTATGAGAACACACTTTATAAACCAGCTGCACTTATTGTTCATAGCTTGATTGGTTCTGTAAACAATTTATCCACTCAATATTTATATCTGTCGTGCACGAGTGACATCAAAGGTCAATTTTTTTTTACTCAAGCAAAAAATAGGCAAAAACAGCGGTTGGGAAAAAAGGAGAGGTACATGGGAGGGGGTGTTTTGGGCTTGGAAAATACAAGGGGGTGTTTAGAGCTGGGAAAATCAAAGGGGAGAGGGTGTTTTGAATTTGAGGATTCCTGGGGCTGGGGGGTATTTCAAGCTTGGGAATTCCTGGAAGTGTGTTTCAAAGCTGGAAATTCCTGACTGGGTATTTTGAGCTATGGAATTCCAGAGGATAAGATAAATTTATTTCGTCCACAACAAAAGATGTAAATTTGTCACCCTGCAGTAAAAAGGTAAACAAATCTGTAATTAAATATAAGTATAAAAATATAAAATTTATATACAAAAACCCAGTGAATTAGTAATCAGAACTGCAGCAAGCATGATTAAATATTAAAAAAACAAAAACTTCCAGATGTAAAAATATATATATACATATTATATATATACATATTATATATACATACATAGATATGTACATACGTACGTACGTACCTACATACATATATATATATATATACATACATACATACATACATATTTATATAAATTTGACTAAAAATACAAAAGCACAAACTATCGAACCCCTTTTAAGTTGAACAGGGAAATGTTGGGTAAAAAAGAAAACCTGAATCTGTTATTCTTGGACTGTAGCATACAAAGTATTTTTCCTGAACAGCAGAAAATATATCATGGGAAGAGCAGGTGTGTTTTGTCATTTAATATTTTAGTTGTTTTTCGGTGCATCATTTATTATAAAGATCAGAGACGGACATCAGATAAATATCATCACCAACAACACCGCTTACAATCTTCTCCAGTTTACTTGTTGAATCTTTTGTAAGCAGCCTGAGGTTCCAAAGGGAATTCCTAAGGTTGGGGAGGGGGGATATTTTGGGCTTCGGGAGGGGGGTATTTTGAGCTTGGGAATTCCTGGGAGTCTAGAAAATTAGTTCCTCAACATGTGTCATGGATATTTTCTAAAACTGCCTAATGTTCAGCATTCACACTAGGATTTCAAATTTGGGGGAGATTTAAAAAAAAAAAAAAAGGGGGACTTTAAAAATAGAAAAGTAGACTACAGTTGATAGCTGAAGAGTACATTAAGTAACACATACAAAGAACAATGACTCAAGACTTACAGATTTTGGTATGATTTAACAACAATTTCATAATACAAATTACAAACACAAGTTACAAATCAAAATGACTTATCCTTTAATCTTTATTACAGTGCACAGATTGGCTGAATTTTCCAATTAAAGAACTCTTTAAAGGGAAGGAGAAGGCCAATGTTGAGAATAAAGGACTGTGTCAGAAGAGGATGAAGGACCGTGGCAGAAGAGATTGAAGGACTGTCAGAAGAGATTGAAGGACTGTGTCAGAAGAGATTAAAGGACTGTGTCAGAAGAGATTGTAGGACTGTGTCAGAAGAGATTGAAGGACTGTGTCAGAAGAGATTGAAGGACTGTGTCAGAAGAGATTAAAGGACTGTGTCAGAAGAGATTGCAGGACTGTGTCAGAAGTGGACGACTGACGCAGCCCAAGCTGGGAAAAGCATTTAGGAGAAGAAAGAGGGAACTCCTCATTGATGATAACTTTAACTTGAAAACTGAACATTAACCTTTTCACATAGTTTACAGAAATTTCCCATTTTAAGAGTAAAAAGACATCACTTATCAAGTTCAATCGGGCCCCATCCATCTCTCTTTCATTAATTTCTATTTACAAAGTGCTTTATCATAATGAAAGTCCTGGAACCCAAGGCCCTCCATATCTATTAACATCAGTCTGGTCAGAGTAGTCATACTCAACTTGTTTCAATTTTTAAATTTGATGATATTTTGACAACTAAACCCCCTTTCGCATCAGCAGATGAGACTGGTCAAATGATTGCCAGTTTATACAAGATGACTAAATTGGGAAATTTATCAGACATCTCCTGAATTACCTTCTCTGCCATGGTTTCAAAGGCAGAGGAAGGCAATTATTGATGAGTAACTGCTTAAACAATGGGAACTTTTCATTGATAAAGCATTCAGGGTCTAGCAGCACTGCTGCATAATGGTCAGCCAGAAATTTTGCTTCTGACATGCCATATGCATAAAGGCCTTTAAAGGCTGCAGGCAACAATCCCATGTTGTTTGGAGCAAGTACTGAGAAGCTTGCCAGCACAGAGGTGTCCTCCTCTGGAAATCTATCATCAATGTTTCCAAGCAAATTTGTAGTAAATAGTTGTATTTTTTATTTCTCTGACCTTTTGCACCATTTGGTCCAAGTACCTTATCTCTACCCTGTGATATGATTTTGTACTTGTTAATGGCACCGTGGGTCAGACATGTCAAGATCCCCTTTTCATACTATCCTGTTGTTTTTTTCATATTGCTAATACTAACTTTTGTGCACTCCATCATGAAAATGATCACACAAATGTTCTCTTTGAAAAAGTTTGGACAAAATTGATAAGCATCACAATAACATCCCTAAAATAGGCTGTGACAGTCAAAGTAGTGGTAGTGGCAAAGAAGGAATGAAGGCCTTTGGCAGTTGCATCATTTTCAAGACAAACTAGAATTGAAGCATAGCTGCGATGAACAGACGTTATAGCCTAGTCACCTTGCAGCGTGAGGACCCCTCAGATATATTTGGTCATCTCCTATCAGTTGCCTAATTTCCTCAAGTTTGGACATCCTGTCAGGGAAACTATGAAAATATCTACACAGAGTTTGTTGAGGTCTTAACGGCACCACGACAATGAAGGTCAAATTGTGCCTGAGAGGTCAGATCATTTTAGAGGTAGTAAGGAAAGAGACCAGGGGGAGAATGAGAGAAATTCAAGAACAAAAGCCAGAAAGCTGTGATCGAGAGAGGAGGTGCATGGGTAAAACAAAAACAAAGTAGAGAGGGGGTGGAAGAGGAGAATTAAATATGATTGTAGAGGGATGCATGCTGAAGGAAGGAGATTATTTTATCCGGAGGATTTTTCTGGAAGAACTCAGCAATTGAGTTGTGGGGAGCGAGGGAAGCTCTGGGAAGGTTGTACAGGGGGCAAGCAAGGAGAACGTGTTGGATTGTGAGGATGCAGTGGCAATTGTTACAGAGGGGTTGGGGGGAACCAATAAGGAGGTGGGAGTGAGTGAGGTGGGTGTGACCAATTCTAAGACGGGTAATATGAACGTTGTCAAAACGAGAAAGGTTGTTGATGGTAGATTTGATCGGGATTGTGGGCTGGATAACATGGAGTTTGTTATCAATTTGGAAGTTCCATAAGGTTTGCCAGCGGTCACGAACAAGAGAAGCGATAAGCGGTTTGATGTCAGAGAGGGTTTTGGGAAAAGGGGAAGGGAGGAGGTTAAGGGCAAGCTTAGCGGCTGTATCAGCCCTGTCATTGCCAGGGATGCCAACATGGCTGGGTATCCAGAAGAAAAGAACACTTTTCCTGCAGAGGGTGGGAGAAAAGAGTTTCCGGAGGAGGTGGCAGGTGAGGTTATCCCATTTAAGATTGAGTAATGAAGTAAGAACAGCCTTTGAGTCAGAGAAAATGGCAAAGTGACTAAGAGGAGAGTACTCAATAAAGTTGAGGACGAGGAGAATGGCCTTAGCCTCGGCTGAAAAGATGGATGAGTAGTCAGAAAGTCTGCTACTGAGGGTGATGTCTTGGATGATGGCAGCAGCAGCTGTCTTGTTGCCTTCCTTGGAGCCATCAGTATAGATGGAGGTGTAATTTGAGAGTTGGTCTTTGATTTGGTTGTGGAGATTGATGAAGAGGTTAGGGTGGGAGTTTGAGTTTTGTTATAAGTGGAGAGGTCTAGGTGGACAGAAGGAAGGGGGGTGGCCCAAGGAGGAAAAGTGGGCCAGGAGTAGGTGCCGAGAGTGGCGGGGTTGATGCCAAGTTGAAAGAGGTCTGATTTAATGCGTAAGCTGAAGGGAGGCGATAGGGTTTTAGTCCTATCAAAGAGGGAGGATAAGCTAAAACATATTACCCCCGCTAAAATGTTATAGCCCCGATGGCAGTGTTTTGAACTTTGACCGTACTTTGGAGAGCTCGTCAGACAATTTTTACGGAAAGAAAAGTAGTCCAAAATACTTCAATAAAAGTAACTAAAATCACTTTAAAAACGATTTTTGAAGACATGGGTGGGCTTCAAACATTGATTGTAATCATTGAGGGCGAAAAATAAAGTAAAATGGTTTTGTTTTCATAAAGATCTTAAAACTGAGATTTTCCTATACTTTTAACACTTTGCCGAAAGTGCAGGAGGGTATAGGATTTTATAGTACCCTCGGACAGCCAGCCATCACATGGCATCATACTAACACGGCTGGCATCAGTCCGACTGTACTATGGGGAGTACTACAGTAGGCCTAGCCTAGTACTACTAGTAGTACTTGGGAGTCGGGTAGCTCAGTTGGTAGAGCACATGACTGAGATACTGGAGGTACCCCGTTCAAGCCTTGGACAGGTCTTACCAGTTTTTCCACAGCTATGCAGACAGATACCCCAATAATAAAAGCAAAAATACGTCGTTTGCAGCTCCTGCACCTCATTCAGCTGTTGAGAAAAGTGGCAATGGTTGAATGGTGCTCGCCGTCCTTTGGAGGGGACGTTAAGCTGTCGGTCTCGATGGTAGAAAAGTCACACCCTACCCGGTTCTGTGAACACTTCTCGAAAAGAGTAGGTCAAAAACCCGGTGTTCATCCACTTCCGTCCCGGTCACACAAGACTGGCATCTGCTATGCAGGCTATAGCTTGGCGTCTATGCTCTGTAGAGGAGTCTTGCCGAGTACCCGTAAGGGAGGATCATGTACAAACAAACATACTCCCCGTGGGCCGTAGTACCCTCGGACCAATGCCAGCCGTGTTAGTATGGCTGCCATTAGTGATGGCTGGCCATCCGTGGATGCCAGCTATACTGTATAGGAAAATCTCAGTTTGAAGATCTTTGTGAAAATGAAACCATTTTACCTTCTTTTTTTTTCCGCCCACAATGTTTATTCATGACGTTTGAAGCTCATCCATGTCTTCAAGAACTTGTTATGGTGATTTTAGTTACTTTTATGTAGGCCTAAGTATTTACTGGGCTACTTTTCATTCCGTAAAAATTATCTGACGAGCTCTCCAAAGTACGGTCAAAGTTCAAATCACTGCTATCAGGGCTATAACATTTTAGTGGGGGTAATGTTTTAGATTATTTTAGGATTTTTTTTTTATGATAGTACAATTATATAATCTAATTAAACATTGGTGCTGGTAAGGATTTGGGAAAAGTTTTTTGGAACAGCATATTATTTAGACTAGCCAAATTGATTAAGAATATCCAAAAATTAACTTATTTTTCAATCATCAATTTTCTACATGTAAACTAAAAAAAAAAAGGAATTATTTGTAGGCTACCTTATTTCTAACAATCCTCGTAGGCCTGCATTAAGTTAGCCTATGCCTAATGTACACTTCTTTATGATGTAGGCTTAAACACAGTTGCAATGGAGATTGGATTGCTGTAACGTTAGGCCTAAGTCATTGGTACATAATTTCTTTTAAAATTAAATGAAATTGAATAAAAGGTACACGTTAGGCTATTATCTTAGTAAGAATTGGATTCTCACTTGGTCTACTCCTTTAAAATTACTGGTTTACGGTCAAAGTTGGAAATTCGGCGGTCAGTGTGTTGAAAACAAGGTGAAAGTCAAGATATTTCGCGGATTCCGTGTGCATGAAGGCCTATGTCTGTACGTCCTGCTATCCTACAACTTTACAAGTCTTAACATTTTTGAATATGTAGCATGCCGTGTATGCTACGTAGGACTACTATCATTTAATAATAGTATACTAAGAGTAAGACTAAGGTAGGTAAGTTCCCGCGCCGAGTGTGCAACATGCAATGCTGTACTTCCGCTTAACCGCGGGAAATTCAACATTGGTGTCACGTCGGGCCGTAACGGTTCAAAGTACATCAACTGTTATGTAGGCTATGTTAGGTAGCCTACGTATTATCCGACTGCAATATGGCTGCGCCCATGTCGTGTAATGGTAAACGTGAAAATTGTTTAAAAATTGAGTTTAACGGGAAAATTTCAAATGGTATTTGCAGTCAGACCGTTAAAGAGATCATCAAGTTCCTTCTCTATCATCGTCAACAAATTCCTTTACCGTATGTGCAGCTGAGGAAGGTCGTTAGAGAACTTAGTCAAGCGGATTCAGTAAGTGAAGGGAAAGACTGTGACTCACGAATGATACTAGGGGCCTAGGCCTAGCTTAAAACAGTTACATTACACACAAACAGTCTGAAGAATCCGAATTACATTTCATTTGTTTTGCAAAGCGAATGACAGTTTTATATTACAAACGAAAACGACAAAATAGGGTTAGATTAAGTTGTCATCCATTTTGACCCTCTCTGTCATTCGGTTTAGTATTTTTTGCATAGAAAACGTATAAAATATAGGCTACACTCAAAGAGTCTGAAGAATCCGAATGACAGTGACAATGATTATTTTAAAATACAAACGAATGACAAAATAGGTTTAAGTTGTAAACTTGTCATTCGTTTTGACCCTCTCTGTCATTCAGTTCAGTAATTTTTTTTTTTTTTTTTTTTTGCAAAAGTAAAAAATATATTGTCATTCGCTCTGTACAACTTACAAGTACAAATTCCTTTCTGACACTGGTCTGGTTGGTCCTTTGATGTCAGCTCTTTACTTTCTTATAACTTATTGTTGTGTAATCTTTTGGTGCAGTATGGTTTTTCCAGTATTTATCGAAATTTCTTTCAAATGACAATGTTTTACAGTCCACTAGAATGTGAGGTAAATTTCCAAACGTAAACAATCCGAGTTTTGTCTAATCTGCAGTTGTGATCATTCATTATATATCTTTTGTTGTGTCCCCGTCTAAGTTATACTGTACATGTATGCCTAGTGTAAGTTGGAATGTTGTCCTGATTAATCATTGATGTATTATTCCCATAAAATATCTCCATCTTGCCATGGCTTAATTCACTGTCAATCAGTGATTTGATCCATGAATGGTAAATAGGCTTAAAATACAGTATACAAAGATTTAAAGAACGTTCAAAGCAATAGGGCTCACCCGAAATAAAAATCCATATGGTCATTATTGTTTGGTACTGTCAATAGGAGAAATCATTAATTTTTGTGATTTCGCCAAAAATTGCACATACCTTAACAGAAAACGATCAAAATTGTAATTATTATCCCATTTGTCATGATATTTCAGCAAGAATGAATACAAATTCCACACCAATGAATGGCTGAAAATTAGGAGAAAAAAAACATCACGCTATAAAAGTACCTATTATGCGAAAATATCATTTTTGCGCAATAGGTACTTCCATAGCGTTTATAGCCTAATTTTTGTCACAAAAATGCCTCGTTTTCAGCCATTCTGAGGTGCAGGATTTTTTTACTTTTGCTGGAATGATATGACAAATCTGACAATAATTAGATTTCTGACAGTTTTCAGTTAAGAGGTAAATCACGAAAAATCATGTTTTCTCCTATTGACTGTAACTAGTCCCTATGGATTTTATTTATTTGAGCCCTATAGGGTCCTTCCGTATATATATATATATATATATATATATATTTTTTGGTGTACAAAGCAAATTAATTATTATGCACGTCTACCATCTTTTAGGTCAATAGCTTACTTGCTTTTCAAAATATGGCCTGTCAAAAACGTAAGGAAAATATTCATAAATATTTCATTTTTAAGCCTTTTTGCAGTAACATAACTCCATAAAGCTATGGTTTTAAGCAATTTTCTCTCCAAATGATAAGATTATTAGCCAGAGATGTAAAAAAAGGTAAAAAATTGGGGTTGCGTATATGTTTGGGCCCATGAGGGCCTTGAAAAACGGAAAATATTCATTTTACACTGTTTTTTGACAAATTTTGACCAAAAATTTGAAGAGATTGCAATTGCAGAAACTACAAGATTTTTATGCGAAAAGGTAAAAGGAATAAAGATTAATTGATTCCAAGCCTTAGAAATCGTATTAGACCTATAATAATTTTGGGGGTCTAGAGATAACCCACCCCAGGGGGTGGGGGTTTGTTTGTGGCCCCATATCTCAAAATAAACCCTTTTGATTTCTAAAATTGATTTATTGGTAGATATTTAGGCATAGTATGTTCAAAGGTATTTCTTCTATATCAGCCCGGTTGAAAAATAAAGGAGGTATCAAATTTTACCAAAATTCCCACTTTTTCTTAAATTCATATTTTTGGGGTTAAAAGTTTTAATGAATTGTCAACACCAGGAGTCTGAAATTAATAATATGGATGCGCTCAGTGCCATATTTAACAGAATAAAACTTATCATTGGTATATTATACAGTAAGAAAATATTACCGAGTTCCAAAAATCAACAAAATCACATCAATATTGCTATTTTTTGACTTTTTTTTAGCACGATTATGCATTTTTAAGGCAGATTATTTTTTCTCTTGTTGACAGTAGAGGCATGTATTGTATATGTAGAACACTTCATACATTCAAAGAAACAAATACAATTCCTGCTAAACAACATAAACAAAAGTCTAGTTTGGCCACACCAAAATGTACCCGAAGGTGATTTTGATCACTTAGCATGAAATTGCATCACAAAACGACATAATCAAGATGCTGTTAAAAACCAACTATCCAATCTATAGCTTTGATATTTGTGAAAGTGTTACTCCATGTACCATAATTGTAGGATTTTAGCTCAAAAATATTCCTAATGGTCATTCTTTTAATACTTTGCATCACAAATGACATACTGTACTGCTATATTGAAGATGCTATTAAAAACAAGAAAGTAATCCATGGAGTTACTGATCTCATCACCTTAAGCATACAGCATAGTGGGGAAAATAGCTAATAATAATAACTATGGGGGAAATGGTTATAAGGGGTCACTAGCTCTGTGACCTTTGAACTTTTGACTAAAGTTTATGGGGCACAAGTTCATGTACTATGTGATTTAAACATAGGATTGGTATAGGTTTTGGAATTTAGAGTGGCACTAAAATTGTACAAATTGGTACATAATTACCCCCTAAGATCACATATTTGACCTCTGACCCTTGACCGTAATCACTGAAACAACATCTGAAATTGTTTACATTTATCGTACCCTACTGTATATACATTTAACCCATGACCTTTGATCTTTTGACCTCTAATTATTCTATTTTTTTGTTAGAGTGTTAAACCCTACCCACCTACATGTATGCAATTTGTAAAGATACCAAGTAATTCCTTCAAAAGATACAGCCATCACCAAAAACTTGTTTCAGTTAACTTTTAACCTTTTGACCCAGGAGTTTAGGGGGCACAAGTTCATGTACCACAGTATCATGATACAAAATTAGGATTGGTATAGGTCTTGCACTTTCAGAATTTAAAGTGGCACAAATTAGTCCTTTATTACCACCTAAAATCACATATTTGACCTCTGTCCCTTGACCGTAATCACTGAAACAACATCTGAAATTGTTTACATTTATTGTACCCACTGTATGACACCATTCATGCTCATGTCACACTTACATTCCATAGCTATAGGGGGAAATGGTGAAAAGTGGACAATACCTCTTTGACTTTTTGACTCCAGAGTCTACGGGACACAGATTCATGTACTTAGGTATCATGGTACAACATAGGGTTGGTATAGGTCTTGTATTTTTTTAGTTTAAAATGGTGCCAAATTTTGCATAAAAAGCACTTATTTGACCCTTTAACCAATTATTTTAAATTTTTGTTAGAATGTTAAACCCTACCCACCTATGCAATTTCCTTCAAGAAAATACAGCCATCACCAAAAACTTGTATCATTTAACCTTTGACCTTTTGACCCCAATTCCTTGGAGACAAACGTTCTGGGACAGGGGTACCCGTTCACCAATTTTAGTTCATATGCGTATCACAGTTTTTGAGTTATAAGTGACACAATATTAATTGTTGCATGCACACACACACACGCACACACCCAAACTCACAGACAGATGCAAAAATCACTAAATTTTGTCCTGTTCCAAAACCTTAAGACACCTAAACCCTAATATGAGGCCATCATATGAGACCCCTGGTGCCCCCTCCTCCCCTATTATCAAGGGGTATCCATGTAGTGTAGGAGGTACAGGCAGTTATTTGCCTATACAGCAAAGTGACTACAATATCTCATCCCCACATATATGTATATGTGGGTAATGAGATAAACTATTCAATCTAGAGCTTTAATATGTGGGATACTATTACTCCATACATTGTTTTATGATTCATGCTTATTATTGTATTACACATATAGACAAGTTCTATTTATATATAGAGGTCCACAAAATCACAATAATTAACCATTTTGAAAACTTTCCCATTTTTTGGTTTCGATGTGATAGCATCAGGAACGTATGTGGTTATGATGGCGTGTGTATGTGTATGTATGTGTGGGTGTGTGCATTTGTAATCGCACCTAAACGGGGATACAAACATGATTTTTCACCCGCAAATCGGGGATACACCAGAAATCGGGGACTTCCTAAATTCCCAAAAAGCTTAAATTAGTGAAACAGGTACCATTAGTAATGTCCCTATTTGATTTTTAGCATGGTAGGGTGATGTCCACAATTTCCGGTAAATTTTCATGTTGTTTGAAAAAATTGTGTATCTTGATTTCCTCATTTTAACAAAAAATCTGTGTATCCCCAATTTGATAGCGACATACTGGTTCCCCATATTCCGGGAAATGAACATGTATTTCCCAATCTGCGCAAAAGTATATTTGAGTTGGTCTGGCGAAATGTATTTTGCGAATTGAGAATTAATCACAAATAGAGGGCAATGCTTTTTTCATAAATCTTCTATCAATTCACAAGTCAATATGACAAAAGACTCTGCTCCCCGTTTTGCAGTAAATGGACACTTTTCCCCGATTTGAGACCATTGTATACTTTATGAAAACAAGACTGAGTATACATCATTTTTGTACTCTTGCCCTCGCCACCCGTGCCCTACTTTAGATCTCAAAACTCCCAAGCATTTAACGTCAGTTTAAAATGATGTCATTGTAAAGAGCCCCAAAAGTTTTGATGCCAATTCATTCTTTATTCCAAATCGAATTTCTTAGTTGTCAGGGCCTGTGCATGGATGCTCTACAACGGTACGCTGGAAGCTGAACAGTGTTGTACATTTTGCAGAGGCTGACTAGGGGCATGTGCCCCACCCCCTCCTCGGGGAAATTGAGAAAGAATATGTACATGAAATAAAGCTAAAAATGTATACTGTAGGCTAAATTTTTGTGTCCCCCAATTAGGGACATAAAAAAAAAATGTACAAATAAACCTAAAACACTATAGGCCTATAGGCAAATTGTTCAATGGGGCCCCCATGACGTCAAATTTTCAAAAGCAAAATAAAAAGATTTGTGTGTTTATGTGTTAAAAATATGTATCCCCATTTTGCAAGTGGGGAATCAAGGTCAGATAGAAAGGGATATCCAAAAGACAGAGTTCATATCTATTTATATCATACCCCTGTAGGAATCATCCTGCAAATAGATTCCTCCTAAACCCTTTAAAACTGTTTTCCCTAATTTGAGGGTTTTCATCATTGGTCCCCATTTGGGTGCATTTACAAGTATGTTTGTGTGTGTGTGTGTATGTTTGTGACGGCTAGCTCGTAAACACGATATCTCAAGAACGATTCACTGGATTTATGTTATATGTGGTACACAGATAGCCCATGGTCCATAGAAGTGCCCTATTTTTTTTTATTTTATGGTAGTGGTATTATGCATAATGCATATTAATGAGTAGAGGGGCTTAATGTAAAAATCTTGAAATCTTCATAATTTTACAACTGCATGATTGATTTGTTTCATATTTGGTATAATTATGATGTTATCTAGTGTGTACATGTTCATGATGTATAAATGTTGAATTTCGTTAATATGCATAGTGGGCGGGCTTGAATATGATTTTGCTGTAAAAGATCATATTCTATATAGGGGGGCTTAATGTAAAAAATTTGAAATGTTCATATTTTAATATTTGCATGATTGATATGTGTTATATTTGGGATAATTATGATGTTAGCTGGTGTGTACATGTTCATAATGTAAAAAGTGTTTATTTTCATTAATATTCATAGTCGTGGTGGCCGGGGCTTAACATGATTTTGCTGAAAAAGCTTGTAAACACGCTATCTCAAGAACAGTAAACTGTATTTATGTCATATTTAGTACACAGATAGACCATAATGTGTAGATATGCCCTATTGTTTTTGGAAGTAATATCATGTATATTAATGAGTAGGCAGGGCTTAAAGTAAAAATCTTGAAATATTTATTTTTTTCACAACCGCATGTCTGTTTAGTTTCATATTTGGGATAGTTATGTCAGCTGATGTGTACACGTTGAATTTCATTAATATACTTAGTGGGCGGGCTAAATATGAGTTTGCTGAAAAGAGCTTGTATCTCAAGAAGGGTAAACTGGATTCATGTCATATTTGGTACACAGATAGCCCATGGTATATAGATGTACCCTATTGGTTTTGGTGGTGATATCATGCATATTTATAAGGGGGAGGGGCTTAAAGTAAAAAAATTGCAAAAGTGATTAATGAGCAAATGTATGTCCCTTTTGTGCCATATTGGTTATGATAATTTTGTTGGTTATTGTGTACATGCTTATGTTATCAACAGATGTCATTAATATGCATAGTGGGCATGGCTTAATGTGAAAGTGTTTAATGATGTGAACACCATACCATACCCCATGATTGATACATCAGATTTATGCTATATCAGGTACACAGATGGGTCATGGTCTGTACATATGTTGTGGTAATGAATATAAATGAGTAGGCGGGGCTTACTGACAAAATCTTGAAATAGGATAAATGAGCGACCTTTTTTGCATCATACTTATCTACCTACTGTGGTGTAGCGGTTATCATACATGTCTACAGACCACGAGGTCCTGGGTTGGGTAGACACGCCAGTGCACCACAACTGGTTATCAAAGGCCGTGGACATTGACTTGGTTGTCGATGTTATGTCTGTCCGCATGTCGTACCTGTGTTCTCGTCTGGGTCGTATTAAGCGTTTCGTGATAGCATTGTTACTATCATAACCGATTACACAGGTGACGACCCGTCATTGTAATTGTGTGTTCACTCGTCGTCGTCGCATCATACTTACTATGATAATGTTCTTAATTATTGTGCAAATTGCTAGTGTTGTCAACATTTGTATTGTTCTGCATGGTTGCATGGTGGGTGTGGTTTATGAATAAATATCCTTGAACAAATATTTCATGATACACAATGACAAGACTGTAAGTACAAATTTTGCAAATCAATCAACTTATGAAAAAAAGCATCCGAACCACAAAACCTTTTGGTTCTGTTTATACTTAACATCACAAAATGACATATTGAAAATGCATTTAAAAGTAAAATATTCAATCTATAGCTCTGATATTTGAGATACTCCTACTTCATACACATAAGGTTAGGATCTCAGCTTGTTAATGGCATTAAATATTGTTAAGAAATTATATTTATATCTTAACTTTACAAATTCACATTTCACACACAAAAAAATTCACATTTCACGTTTCACACACACAAAAAAAAACACATTTTCAATGGCCATTTTGTGGATTTTTTGAGCTAAATATGACTTTACCTATATCACCTATAAGTAATACCAATAATAAGCTTATGACCTATATGTAATACCAATAATAAGCTTATGAAATATATGTAATACCATTAATAAGCTTATGACCTATATGTAATACCATTAATAAGCTTATGACCCATATGTAATACCATTAATAAACTTATGACCTATATGTAATACCATTAATAAGCTAATGACCTATATGTAATACCATTAATAAGCTTATGACCTATATGTAATACCATTAATAAGCATATGACCTATATGTAATACCATTAATAAAGCTTATGACCTATATGGAATACCATTAATAACCTTATGACCTACTGTATATGGAATACCATTAATAAACTTATGACCTATATGTAATACCATTAATAAGTTTATGACCTATATGTAATACCATTAATAAAGCTTATGACCTATATGTAATACCATTAATAAGCTTACATCCTAAAAGTATGGTGTATGGAGTGCAAGAGTAATATCAGTGCAATAGATTGGATATTTTACTTATACAAGCATTGTCAGTAATATGTCATTTTGTGACGCTAAGTATAACAAATGGTCAATTTCTGTGATTTTGTGGAATTATATGTATAAATATAAGTTTGTACCAATATGTAATACCATTATTATTAAGCTTACATCTTAATGCTATGGAGTAACAGTATCTCAAATATCAGAGCAATAGATTGGATATTTACATTTTCAAAATGTTATGTAGTGCAGCATAATAAACAAACTACTGAAACATGCCAAAGTTTCTTATTACTCAAAAAAAGTTGAGGACTGTGGAAAAAACCTTAAAGATGTGTACAGAATTGCTAATCACTGATGGGCAACAATGGTGAACATTAACTTCCCTTAAGTTCCTCCTCTAAAGAGCTCTGTCAGCGTTTCAGTGATTTCTTTTCTCAGAAGATTGCTGATATTAGAGATACACTGCACCCAGAACAAAATAATGAGTGCAACGAGGACATGTATAGTACTGATCCTATGAATATTACATTCTTTGAACCAGTAACTAGACAAGAAATCCAAACCATTGTTATGAAATGCCAAAACAAGTCTTGTGAGCTTGACCCCATCCCCACATGGATGCTTAAGGAGTGTTTAACTGAACTTCTCCCATTATTCACCAATATGATTAATGCATCCCTTAGTGAGGGTGTGGTACCTGCTGCTTTTAAAAAAGCCTACATCAGACCACTTTTGAAAAAAAACTGGACTAGACATTGAGACACTGAAAAATTATAGACCAGTGTCTAATCGTTCCTTTATTTCCAAACTTTTTGAAAAGGTTGTTGATATTTGCCTTGAGCATCATCTGTGTTTTAACCGTCTTCATGAACCCACCCAATCAGCTTATAGAAAGAGTCATTCTACAGAAACCGCACTACTCAAGGTTGGAAATGATATTATGGAGTCAATGGACAAGGGTCTTGTGTCTATTCTAGTAATGCTAGACTCTTCAGCAGCTTTTGACACCATTGACCATGATGTCTTGCTATCCCGTCTTGGACATCATTTTGGTTTACAAGGTGTTGTTCATAAATGGTTCCAGTCGTACCTAACAAATTGTTATCAAAAAATCATTGTAAATGGGCAGTTCTCTGAGCCTGTGTTACTTCAGTGTAGTGTACCACAGGGATCCGTTCTGGGCCCCAAACTGTACACAATGTATACCAAGCCATTGGGGTCAATGATACGTAGTCATGGTCTAAATTGTCACTTTTATGCCGACGATATTTAATTATATTTGTCTTTCAAGCCAGGTAATGACTATGTCCAGGGATAAGCTTTGAGAAATATTGAACATTGTCTTGTTGACATTAAAAGCTGGATGACTAATAATATGCTCAAACTCAATGGTGATAAAACTGAAGTGATGTTATTTGCCTCAAAGCATAACCTCCGGAAACTTTCACAATTAACATTGGAGGTTGATGGAATTGATATCAAACCTGCGTCTACTGTCTAAAACCTTGGAGTTCATTTTAAATCCACAATGAATATGGAATCATATGTAAACTACCTTTGCAAGCAAGCCTATTTTCAGCTTCGCAATATTGGTCACATAAGACGCTATCTCACTCATAGCGCAACTGCTTCACTTATAAATGGCTTAATTACTTCAAAGTTAGATTACTGCAATGCACTATTGTATGGTTTGTCTGATACTCAGTGCCGTAAATTACAAAGGGTACAGAATATGGCAGCTCGTATACTTAGCAGAACTTCTCAATATAATCACATTACTCCCATTCCTAAGGATCTCCACTGGCTTCCCATAAAAGTACGGATAGAATTTAAAATTAATTTGTTAACTTTCAAGGCATTACATCATTTATTACCCAACTAGGTCAATGATTTACTTTCATTATACAGGCCTAAGAGCGTAATAAGATCTCAAGATACCATGAACTAAGAAGTCCCTCGTATACTGTCATCCAGTGGAAAAAGATCTTTCTGCTGGGCTGCACCACACCTCTGGAATAAACTCCCCATGGCCATCCGTTCAATCCAAAATCTCACAGATTTCAAAAGGGCTCTTAAAACTCACTAATACACTCAATATTTTCATTAGTAATGTTTTGTTTTTTGTTTTTAGTGCCTGTTTTTGTTGTTATAAGTATATGTTTTTGTATAAGTATAAGTTTATTTATATAAGTACAAGAATAAGTTTATGTATAAGTGTATGTTATATTTTGTTTTCCATTGTAAAGTGCTTGTGAGCTGGCATATTTCGTTCTGAAATGAGCACTTTAAATATATGGTATATAAAAATGTTATTTTGTGACGCAAGTTTAAAAAAATGATCAAAATGGCCAATTTTTGTGATTGTGTGAAAATTCATATATAAATATAACCTTTTAACTATGTATAATACCATTCATTTATTAGCTTTTATCTTAAACTATGGTGTCCATAGCAGTATCTCATATATCAGATCTCTAGATTAGATCTTCAATACAGTATGTCAATTTAAGACCCAAAGTATTAAACAAAAATTACCTTTAGGTTGATTTTGAGGTGGTCATTATGAATCTTTAAAAATATAATTTAGCACAAATTACAATTATTTGAAAGAATATATATCATGGTATTCTAGTATTCCAAAGATATCAGTTGTCTGCTGTTAATAATAAAGAAAATATTTCATTTTCAATGGGGTGCCTCAGCTTGGGAAATGGTTGAAAACGGCTATTTTTGTGATTTTGTGGATTTCTAGACCTAATTATAAGTTTTTACGTGTAGGTAATATTATTAATAAGCTACTCTCCTACAATTAATGGTATATGGAGTACCATTTTCACAAATACTAGAGCCATACATTGGATAGTTGGTTTTTAATTGATCTTCAATATGTCATTTTGTGATACAATTTCAAGTAAAGTGATAAAAAAAAACCTTTGGGTACATTTTGGAGTGGCCAAACTAGACTTTTGTTTATGTTGTTTAGCAGGAATTGTATTTGTTTCTTTGAATGTATGAAGTGTTCTACATATACAATACATGCCTCTACTATCAACAAGAGAAAAAATAATCTGCCTTAAAAATGCATGTCCATGCTAAAAAATGTCTAAACATAGCAATATTGATGTGATTGTGTTGATTTTTACAACTCAGTAATATTTCTTTACTAAATAATATACCAATGATAAGTTTGATTCTGATGAAGATGGCACTAAGTGCATCCACATTATCAATTTCAGACTCCTGGTGTTGACAATTTATTAAAACTTTCGACCCCAAAAATAGAAATTTAGAAAAAATTGGAAATTTGATACCTCCTTTATTTTTAAACCGGGCTGATATAGAAGAAATATTTTTGAACATACTATTCATGCCTAAATATCTACCAATAAATCAAATATAAAGAAAATCAAAAGGGCCGATTTGAGATATGGGACCACAAACACCACCCTGGTGGTCAGGGGGGTATTGGGGACCCCATGTCCCCCAAAATAAGTATAGGTTTAATACGATATTTCAGGTTTGAAATCAATTAATCTTTATTTCTTTTACCTTTTCACACAGAAACTGTGTATTTTCTGCATTTGCAATCCCTTCAAATTTTGGGTCAAAATTTGTCATAAAACAGTGTAAAATGAATGGGAGGGTGCCAATACACAAAATGTGCCGTTTCGATAAATTTTTGACTTGTTATATGCCCCCACCTCCGAGTAAATTTTGCTTTCTTTTCGGAAATTTTGCTTCAATTTCGATTTTTAGCTCCACCCATACACAGAGTGTATGAGTGGAGATTATCAAATCGTACGTGACCTCTCATATGTGCCTGTACTAACTTTTGCTTAAAAATGCATCTCCTCCTAGGTTTTTACAGTTTTGCTCTTGAGATTCTGGCTCAAGCGAGATTTTTGTATCTAAATTTAAGCTTGTATTTCGTTAAGAGATATTCCATGTATTTTTTTAATTAGAGCTCTCGAAAGGTTTTAACAAAGTATAAGATTTTATGGTAATTTCGCTAAAAATAGCTCTATCTATTCGCGTTTCGTACCGGTACCGCTCCGGGCCATGGTATTGGTCAGTTGGTATACACGCATGTTTATTAGTTCCTTGTATGGACATATATGTTTAATCATATCGCAGTATTTTCCAATCAGAATTCGGACATTCTGCTATGAATATGCAAATTCTCGTAATCTTATTTAGGTCACGCTGTATCGGATTGGATTACCGAGTTGTATGATAGGTTATGACATAGCCTAGAAGATAACGTGTGAAGTTGTTGTTTGATCATTTTCGCTTGTCGTATAGCAAGTCTCAAGTGTCAGTAAGTTTTGTGCTACATTGCATCGCAGGGCGAGAGCTTTATACCTAAATCCACTAACGTTAAGGATAAAGTTTTGTTAGGTTGGTGAACGCAGCGGCATTGCGTAAACCGTAATTTGCCGTATGGGCAGCAGATTGCCAGAAATAAAAGTTTGTTTCAAACCTATAAGTTTTCGTGGACACGTGGAAGAATCATCGCTGGGTACGGTAGTATTCAATGGGGCATCCCAGGGCTGCTAATAAGGTTGTGACGTTTAACCGTTTAGGAAATCATGCTACGTGTAAACGAATGTTAATTCAATTTTTATGTTTGCTTTTTCAAGTTCGCATAAATTCACGAAACCATCTAACCAACCTTATCATTTCAATCTTTACCCGCTATGTCATTGCCTTCACATTTTTCACCCGGGGCGTTATGCATATCACTAATTATTTTCACGGTACTTGGGATGGGATGCATGGAATGTAGCTAGCTTGTGCTCACGAGGAAGGCGCTAGGCCCAGGCTAGCACTCATTAACATAACCCGTCAAATACACACAAGAAATTTCCGCCTATATCCCTTAATTATCAAATCACAATACACATCACCCAACCACTGATCGGTGTAAAGTAAATTCTACCCCTAGTAAATGTTGGCCTACCGGCTCTTATTTCCTAGGAAATGTGGGCCCCAGACAATTAAGCCGTAGCCATCCAGTAAATTTGTTCCCCCTCATAGTAAAAACTACGCTAGGAAATTTGGGCCCGCGCCTTCTTTCCTATGAAATATGGAGACAACAACTTTAATTCTTTTCCAATCTACCTATTCCTAAAGTTGGCCCAGAAGAATTTGCGTTAAGGTTAGAAACACACAAGTCATGAATCAAACCACGGTAGCGATGCAAAGAAATCAAAATTCATACGCAACGATGTCCTTTGGCCTATCGTTGAAAGTATCCCAGCTTTTAAGAGTTCTAATGTGCAGTGAAAACATTAAAGAAATTCTCGTTTCACATCAATTGTGATAAAATTACAGATTAATTCGTGTCTTTTATTATTTACTTCAAAGAGTAACAAATATTTCAAAACTAATAATTGTATTTACGGACGGATTAAATGTTTGCCTGGGTATTGTTATTGTTTTTACGACCGGATTACTAGGAGTTGTTGCTTGGATTACGAATCACAAAATCAGCACGTGTTGTCATAAATTAATGCGGTAATAGCCTGCTCATGCTCAAAACTCGGTAATATTCTCACGCCGTGTGATCTGTCATCCCCAGTTGCGGAAGTCACACGTGGTCGCTATAGCGTCTCTTAACATGAGTACTTACGGACAACAAACAATCATTCTCGGTTTTGGGAAAAAACTTCAAACACTTGAATATTTATTGCTATATAACAGCCCCATTAGTGCTGATTTGGGTGAAAATACATTGGCTAAATCATTCAAAAAGCTATGCCAAGTGCACTAAATTATACTGTGCAGCAAATTAGACCGCATCACTGCTCTAAACGCATTTTGGCAGTGACCCAGATTTTTCTCGCAGCAGAAGCGACATCAAAGGGGAATTACGTAATCCCGATGATTATCATTACATGGATAGGATGAATGTTAAGTATTATAGAGAGAGAGTTGAACACACAATTACAATGACGGGGTCGTCGCCTGCGTATTCGGTTATGATAGTACAAATGCTATCACGAAACGCTTAATACGACCCGGACGAGAACACAGGTACGACGTACGGACAGACATAACATCGACAACCAAGTCAATGTCCACGGCCTTTGATAACCAGTTGTGGTGCACTGGCGAAACTTTCATGTTGTCTTGTTTTGCTTTTATTTGTGACATCATGTATTATATTTCGAGTGTTTCCTTAAGTTTGGAAAAACGGGGAAGAACCAATTTTAATTTCATATTAAAGTAGCCATGCTAGTTACGCGAAACTTACATTATGCGTTCATATCAAGGTTTTTATTAAGGTCCTATCATCAATGATGACTTGAAATCGACAGAGGCGGCGGAGCTGGGAAGGGGATGCGGGCTTCAGCCTAATAATTTTAGGTGAACGTATCACATGTCACCTTATCTCATTAAATCCCCAATATTTTGAACGCTCCGCCACCCTGATAAGACAATTGAATTCTGAGATGGCATGAGGTGGATGAGATCATGGAGCTATAAACTTAGTTTATAGCTCCATGATGAGATGCAGAAAAGCATTTTCATACAATGAATCGTTGACACTTCAGGGCCGTAAATTCACATCTTCAACGTGAAGGAGCTTGCTTGGCTTCTTATCCAAACTTGGGGTCACAAGATACGAATTGAAACTCAAACAAATCCCCCCCCCCTCCCCCTCCCCTCCCCCCCCCTCCCCGCCTCCCCTCCCCTTCCCCAATTGTGTATTTTTTTATTCTATAGGCCTATACCTAAAAAGTAGGGGAATATGTATCCCGGGAATCACGGCAGTACGCTTTTTCCGTAGCGAAACTAAAACTAAACAAATTGGAAGTCCTATGCACAAAAATCGAACATGCAAACGTCATAGCCTAACATATTTTTTTAAATACATGTAGATGGTTGCTAATGTTCGTAATTTTGTTTTTAAAATGTATTGTTGCAGAATATGCTGCACTCAAAGTGACCTTTGCTCTCCGATAACGTCGGTAATCGACCGTTACATAGTGGAAACCTTCATTAACTCCTACATTAAAATTACTACAAAACGGCTTACAACTTTTGTTAGAAGCATATTTTTCAACTGTCACTATTCTGAAATAAAAGAGGTAGTATGCTGCATATACCAGGCCCTAAGTTCGCGAATACCGAGGGCCATGAAATCAGGTGCGTTATTATTTTTTTAAAGAAGTATTAAGTATTTTCTCTCGTTTCTTTCTTTTTAGTGAGATAAGTATATTTTATCCTTCTATTATCTATTTTATTTCTTTACTGTTAAGCATGCAACAGTAGTTTCTTATTTTTCATTTGCTTTATGTTTATTTTAATAACCTTCTGTTTTTTTTTTTTTTTCGTTCTCATGCGATTTTTAAAAATTTTAATTCTTGTTCCTCGCATTTCAGATACTGTCATGTCTGGCATAGGAATCAAAAGATTTTTCTTCTATTCAAATTGTTTACCTAAATCAAAGGAGACATATTCTTGCTTGTATGACCCTGGGATTACCATTATCAAACACTAAGGGCCGTAATTATTGGAAAGTCTTCCTGCCCCTGGCCACGCACCACTATATACCCAATATTTAACTAAAAATGTGTTTTAAAAACATGTTAGCCTCAGATGTGTGTTAGGGTGTGGTGCGTTAAGCCTGTCCCCATATGTGAGTAAGAACTCCGACGTAGCATGATAATTTTGAAGTTTATGTTGTACGTCCCAGAAAGAAGTTACACAATATCCTACAGCAGCAACTACTACAAACTGACAAAACGATATATGAATACAACATTTATAGGCCTACCCTCTGTGTCCCCGCCATTATGAGGGAATACTCCCACAATGGGGGTATTCCCCTCTACCCTATTTAACAATTTTCTTTGTCTCCTGTTGTATAAATAAAATTCGTTCTCCACACGACCGTGGCAGTTACACTTGTATTTAGCTATTGATCCCATCCAATATTTTAGTCTATTTGCCTACTGGGGACAAGAAATACCAATAAAAATAGATACGTTGGACCTAAATTTACCATCCCATTTCCTGTAGCCACAACCGCCTCTGCCCAACGCTGTTTCTCCCCTCCCCTCCACCCTCCCCCCCCCCTCCACCCTCCCCTCCACCCTCCCGCTCCACCTCCCGCTCCACCCTCCCGCTCCACCTCCCGCTCCACCCTCCCGCCTCCACCCTCCCGCTCCACCTCCACCCTCCCCTCCACCCTCCCCCTCCACCCTCCCCCCCTCCACCTCCCGCTCCACCCTCCCTCCCGCCTCCACCCTCCCTCCCCTCCACCCTCCCCTTCACCTCTCCCTCCACCCTCCTGCTCCACTCTTCCCTTCCCTTCCCTTCCCCTCCCCAACCCCCCATCCTCCCCCTCCACCCTCCCCTTCACCCTCCCGTTTCACCCTACCGCCTCCACCCTCCTCCACCCTCCCATTCCACCCTACCGCTCCATTCTCCCCTCCACCCCCTCTCCCCTCCACCTCCCCCTCCCCTCCACCCTTTCCCTCCACCCTCCCCTCCACAGGTAGGTCGTTTTAAATAAATTATTTCCACGTGGATGTTTGGAAATACGAAGATTTTTTGTTAAGTTCAAGGGGGAAAACAGTAATTTCTTCATCAATTATGGTAAAAAGTCAAATGAAACACAATTAGGGGCATAACTTTAAAACGAAATTCCATTATATTTCATATGTATGTTTCTTTGAAGTCACAAACAAATTTGGCAGCATGATTTCTATGTTATGTTTTGTTCCTCATTAAACAAGATTTTTTAACAGTATTTGACAAAAGAAAGTACATGAAATATATGATTTTTTTATCGGGATAATAATTTATCTATTTAAGAACTAATTATGTAAGAATAAAAACACCAGATATCAATATTTAAGTAACGATCGTACATGTCAACTTGACTTTCACACACTCATACGACGAAGCAGGAAGTGCATGTTTGCACATTACATAGTGAATATAACGGTAGCGTCTTTCAAGTGGTGGATTAGCATGGGTTGCTATGGAAGGTCTATTAATAAGAACCGGCGATGACGAGTAAACGACATTTACAATGACGGGTTGTCACCTGCGTAATCGCTTATGATAGTAACAATGCTATCATGAAACGCTTAATACGATCCGAACGAAAACACAGGTACGACGACGGACAGACATAACATCAACAACCAAGTCAATGTCCACGGCCTTTGATAACCAGTTGTGGTGCACTGGCGTGTCTACCCAACCCAGGCTTGAACCCAGGACCTCGTGGTCTGTAGACATGTATGATAACCGCTACACCACAGTAGGTAGATAATTGTTAAGAACCTGGGAAGATTTCGCTTTATATTTGCGTTAAAAGGGCGCCCACTTATGACAACTGGCTTTACGGTTAAACGGTTATGGATCGTAATGGTGACAGCTGTACATTTATGATAAAATGCTAACTGTCACAACCTTAGCTGCTAGTTTGGCGATTACTGGCTAATTATAACATATTTGGCCGTTTTGAAACATGTTTGGTTAGTAATCTTTTTTTCAGTACGGCCAAATGAAATTAATCTAACATTTATGAAGATTAATGTGTAAATGTTAAACTTTTTGTTATGTTTGCAAAATGTATTTTCTAACTATATGTTGTGGTGGAATTTACCTATGACCTCGCCAACGTCATTAATCAAGTGAGACATGATGGCACCATGCATTGAATGTCACATAGCTTTTGTTAGAAGCATAATTTTTCAGACATCGCTATAACATGAACCTCATTGCACCCACATAAAACTAAGTCATTACTGAGAACCAATCTGACAGTCATTCACAACTAACCTCGTTTGGCACATATGACCTGACTGTTAATGTCCCATTAAACCCAAACAAACAAACTGAATACAACTCATACGGGAAAGTTGAAACTCTTGAATTTTTAACATGATGAATAATTGCCCACAAATGGAATGCACCTCAAATCAAACTTTAAAAACATTATAAAAGTACATATGACAAAAAAAAAATCACTGAAAGCAATCAATTCTTCTTGCATTGTAATGGGTTGAGCTATAACATCATTGATGTCTAGTTAGATCATTTTTATGAAATTTTCGGGTAGTTTTCTTCAATTTTCAGGAAACTTTGCTCATTATATGTGATGGGTATCTTAAAGGATTCAGGGGTCAAGTATCATCTTATATTAAAGAGGACTTCGAAAGAAAGTTTAAAGACTGATTTACTTATATTTTCTTATAATAATTGCCACTTGGAAGTGTTCTTGTGAGATGCTATTAGCCCTAGATGTTTATATTGATTAAATGCATTAATTAATCATTAGCTCAGAATGGCTAATTTGCAATAGTTTAAATGATGTCTTGTTGCAAGGATGTAACATCCATATTAATTTGATACAAAAGTATTTTGCTGTTGGTATGTCTGTAATATGATTTCTATTTCACTTAAAAGCAAACATTGTTAATAAAATTTGCATCATATTGATGTTGAGGCTTAGCTATTTTAGGCTTACTTGAAAAACAATAAAACATCAAACGATATTAAAGCTAGCTCCTATATGCAGTGAGGCAACCAGAGTCCTGGGGCCCATAGGGATTTTGGCCTATGCGGCGATGTCGGAACCACGGCGGCAAGCGGGGAATTAGGTGCCCTTTTTAAATTGTGCGGATGGGGACAGGAGGTGCCCTTTTGAAAGCTGCTGTGGACCGGTCTGGATCCTGGATGCACTCTTTTGAAACCTCTTTGAAGTTATTCTAGGTCATTCTTGAAGCTTCAATGAAAACAAATAGATATCCACTCACTCACAAATACTACATAATACATAGAGGTTGTCACATACATTTAGTATTCATTTGACATAAAAAAAAGCAAATCATTTTACCAGGGGCACCAACACCGAGGGCGTGGTGGAAAGTGGTATGCCCCTAATAATTTCCTAAGCAGCAATTTTCAAAAGAAGCCTTTTACTTGTTTGCCTGATGGGTAATTGTCAACATTGGTCCTGGCTACCCAATCTTTGAACCCATAGGCGGAATTTGCCCGCCAAAAGTGTGGGAAAGTCAAAAGTGACAAGCAAAAACTGTCGACTGACAAGAGTGTTCCTTTTTTTAAATAAAAAGTGCCCCACAATTACTGTCAAAAAATGCACTTGAACTTTATTTTCTGCTCTCTTTGCTTTCCTGAGTTCCTTTCGACACCTCTGGGGCTTTGGGTCCCATAACAAAGATAGTGCAGTGTCATTGTTCAGGTTTAGACCCAAATCGATTTTTCCCAGAGCCTGTAGGTTTACCCATCCTTCTGGGCATTCCCAGTTTTTGTTGCCCCACTACTAATCAAACTTGTATTCCTTTCTAACAACCTAAGCCTCTCCAGTGTAACTCCCCTCCACCAAAAACAGTCTTATACCCACCCTAAAACATATGTTGAGCTACTACATCATTTATGTTCTAACATCACAACGATATTAAAGCTCCCGCTTGCATTTACCCCCAAATCAAACACCTAACAACCACAGCCTACTCGAATTACCAAGCCACCAACAAAAAACAGGCTTGTAACCATCCCAAAAAAATATGTTGAGCTACTACATCATTGATGTTCTAGTTTTCATATCTCTGGGTTATAATCTCTATCATTTGGAGAGAAAATTGCTTAAAACAATTGCCTTTATAATACCTCAAAAAGGCTGAAAAATGAAATATTTTGGTCCATTTTTCTTACGTTTTTGTGGTAGGGTCTTTGACAGGCCATATTTTGAAAAGTAGGTACGCTATTGACCTCAAACTTGGTAGAAGTGCATAATATTTGGTTTGCTTTGTACACAGAAAAAGAAATTGGCCCAATCCAAGACGATGGCCTGACGAGCTCTGGTCCATCTTATATGTAATGATCCTATATGTAGCATGATGGTACAATTTTACTGTATGCTTGCTGATTAGAATAGTTCTTTTATATTATTTTGTATTCAAATTTGAAGTTTATAATCATTAATGCACTTGTCAATTGTGTGACTCACCTCTACAGCCCTGGACAAGGTGGGTCATTGCACCAAGGTGTTTGGTCAAAACATGTACATTGACGCACCCCTCAGTCACTTTAATAGGTGATTGACATTTTTTGAATAATTGGCTTACCAGAAATCACTCTCATCTCTGTACAAAGTCAATGGGTCTGAAGTAAATTGACTCACCCCAGAGTCACTCTGGTGACTGACAATTTGGTACAATGACACACATGTGAGTCACTGTTTCATATGTCAATGACCCACCTTTGACTTGCATTGCTGGGGATAGTAGGGGTGAGTCATACAAGTGCATAAGTCTGGGGTTGGTGGCACAGGCTCATCTGTGTGCAACTGTCCTGGAGAGTTCCAAGGAGTAATTTAATTATTATGAAGACGTGTGTAACCACCATGGCAAAAACATACAGTTTTTATGGTAAAAACACATGCTTTTCTATGGCGGAAACACTACATTCCAGTGTCAGTAGGTCTAACGTTAAGCCTAATTAAGACAAGTACAGGAAAAGTGAAATGTGAGCTTACAGTTTATTGGATTTCAGATTTTGTTAATGCTTTTATAAATTTTGTTAAAATTGGGGCCTAATACGGCAGAAAATATTTTTGTTCAATTTTTGTGTTGAACTAAATAATTTTAGATAATTAAGCTTAGACTTAGCTACATTATAAAACGCATAGGCCTATGCCTAGGCTAGTACCGCGGTAAACTTACTTTATGAAACATATTTTTCTTTATTCAGTTGTGATAAAGATCTGCATGCTTCTCAGCAAAGGGGAAATTTTAACATGTATTCACACATACTTAAAACTGTAAAATCAAAGTGTATATATATTCGTTCATGGTATCTGGTACTGACAGTTAAGGATGAGTTGAAGTTTTGCAATTTTGAGAGGAATTTTGAACAATTGTTTGAATATGGAATTATTGAGTTGTAACTTGTATAAACAAATGCAAATTTGTTCCTTTTTAATTATATTTTATCATTGTCAGGCCATCTATCCACATATTTTCTTCAAATGTTGTTGAGGTGATTTGAATTTAGGTTTTATGGGAAGAGTTATCAAATAAGTAGTCTCACTCTTTCCCTCTCCCCCTCTCTCTCTTCCCCTCTTACTGTTGTATTATTTTCTGAAAATTAGCCTACGGGCTACAACTTTGACAACCAGAATTTTATGCTAATTTTCTGAAAATGAAATATTGTAGAAGAAATTAAAAAAACTTGTATAACCAGGGATTTGGTATTTAGATGCCAAATTCCTGGTGTAACTTTCTTCTACAAAATCTTGCTTATCATATGTTTTCAGCTTTGTACCCTAAAGAGACAAAAACATCTATCATTCAATCTTGTGAGATGTGATATTCAAATCCATCGTGTCATACTTGACACCATCAAATTTGCATATTCATATATGTTTTACATACATTTGCATGTTCCATCTTTAAAAAAGAAGCACATTACATTTGTGAGGTTGCAAGTTGTAGCTTTCATGGATTGTTTGTACTGTACACTTTTAACGGTGCAAAATGAAAAAAAAAAGCGAGAAAAAACTGTTGGGGGAAGTGCTTGCAGTCAATTTGCATATGAACCATTGTACTGAATTGGGTTGAATTATGATGGATTTTACAATACTGTCATGATAAAATCATGAAACCCCTAGCTTGATCCAGAAAAGGCAAGGCGCCAGGAACCAAAAAGGGCATTTACATGGTCCCATGGGACACATGCATTGGGGCACTTCAAATGTAAATAAGAGAGAAACCAATACAACAAGTTACCTTTTATATTGGGGAACTGCAAATAAGATGCAATGTTAAATAAGTCTCAACAGATCACTTTTGGCAAGCCAGTATTTATTACTTGTGGGACAAATAAATTTGATTTTCCTGTGTTTTGGGGACACATAATATTCCCTGACTGAAAGGGTGGGATGATGCTGTGGAGGACCTGTACAACAGTGATCTACACATTACTTTATTATATTAATATTTTGTTGACAGACCAAGCTATAACAGACTGTCTAATGGTTGATGAACATGTTTGAATGTCATTGAGCATTTTAGTTTGATTATTTGGAGAACAGCATGAGCTATTCTACTACCCTTGTTGTCGGGTCTGGCTGAAGTTTTCTTAGTTTGGTGGTTCAAGTTTTTGTATGAATTTGTTTGTTATGATAATGAATTCCTGAAATGAACAGCACTTAATATATTGAGTCTTGGCCCAAGACTAAATATATTAAGTGCTGTCATCCGGGATGAATGAAGAAGTAAATCAAATATTTTTCACCTCAAAATAATTTTAAATTAGGTGTCTTTGGTATGAAAAGATATATAAACAGGTTTTTGGAGGAGTTTGTCATAATAATGACATGAATAGCAATTAAAATATTTAGTGTTGGGATGAATGAAGAAGCAAATAGAAGATTTCTCGCCTTAAAAGAATTGTCTTGGGTATAAAAAGAAATTAAGCAATTAGTGCAATTTTGGGTAGAAAAATTTGATGATTAGTAGATGTAGGGATTAGTATGAAGGTGGGATTTCATGTGGGACAAGGTGGAATTGTATGTAAGGCAGGGTGGGGTGGCATGTGGGACAAAAAATGGGATGGCATCTTGGACAGGCTGGGTTGGCACATTAGTCAGGATGGGTTGGCTTGTTGGACAGGGTGGATTGGCATATGGAACAGGGTGGGTTGGTATGTGGAAACAGGGTGGGTTGGCATGTGAGACAGTGGAATGGCATGTGGTGGGTTGTCATCTGGATTTCAGATAAATTATATATTGAAAAATAACACAAACTTTTTGTTGGATGGGTTGGCATGTGGGACAGGGTGGGTAAGCAGGGTGGGTCCACATGTGGGACAGGGTGGGTCCACATGTGGAACAGGGTGGGTCCACATGTGGGACAGGGTGGGTCCACATGTGAGACAGGGTGGGTGCACATGTGGGACATGGTGGGTCCATATGTGGGACAGGGTCAGGGTGGTAGATTGGTAAGTAAATGACTCGACAAATAATTGCATCATGCCACAAGGATGCTTTGTAGTATTTTAATCTTTCATTGACATAGGTGCAGTCATGGGTTTCTCTCCTTTCATTGTATATATATGTATATATATATATATACATGTATATAATGAAAAGAGGTGTTTTATTTATGAAGATTGAAAGAGTTACTGGGTGAGGTAGTAACCTTGAGCTTTTTTTTGGTCATAAAATGTCTGATATTTTGAGTAAAATGTGAAAATCTAAACAAAGGGACCAAGCTCATGTAATTCAAAATAAGTTCCCCTACAAGCCCCAAATACCGGCATATACACCTCAACAAGCCCAGCATCTATGTAGCTTTGAATAGTCAAGCATCCTGTCCTCAGACAGCTCTTGTTAAATTACTGATTGTATTATGTCTTTTTCACTCAACAAACTATTAAAACTGTCATATCTAAAAATGCCCTTTTTGCTGATATTTTGGATCGTTTCACCTCTTTTTCTTTTTGCAGGTCTTTTAATTTGAAAAGAGAAAATATTATTGTGTGGTTTAGTTGAACCTCTATTTTGTTCTAGATGTTTTCTTTATTTTGATTAATTGTTTATTTCTTTGTCTTATTGTACAGACCTCTCATAAACCTTCAAGCAACTCAGGGAAAACATCATTTGTTGGTAGCACCGAATACAAGAAGTTAAAGCAACTCCTGGATGCTGTAGAAGAAGTCTTCACAAATGTAGATGCATTGTTTGATAACCATCCTGAGATCATGAGGATTCTAATCATTCTCGGGGCTACCATCGTGAGTCCAAAAGAAACATTTGAAATTGAGTTTGACAGGAGAATTTCTTCCACCCCCTTTTCTGATATTCCATCTTCCAAGCATTGTCAAAGGATATTGAATAGGAGTTTGATTACTTGCAATAGCCTTACTGATATCAAACTACCTCCTGTGACATCAGTGCACCTCCTGGTGCAAGGTCAAAGGTCCATGGACACGTTATGGCTTAAACCAAAGTTGAACTTCAAGGTTCCAAAGCGTGGACAGTACTTCACCTTCCATATAGCCTGCGGAGGTAACACTTCCTCTGTGATACAGTCATCCTCATCACAAAGTGTTGACAGTTCTAAAGCTTTGCAGAAAACTGAGGTTTTAGAAGAAGACCAAGATTCTACTGGTGAGGATCTTCTGTGGTTTGTAGCACCAAAGGTAATTAAAGGAGTTAAAGAAAATATTTTACCTGTGATGAAAGCAGAGGATATATGGGTCTAATGACAACACATTTTAAATGATTTTTTTGTTTTTTACATTGATTTAAGAAGAAATAATAAATATTGTTTGTAGTAATGATACTGTAAGTCAGTACGTGTATTCTTTAGTCTGAGATACAAGTACGGAGTTTAGTTTAAGAATTTGTTTACAACTTTCTGTTTTTTCCACTTTACAATGACATTGTAAACATAATTCCATGTATATGAAAAGTGGACTTATTTAGATCAGGAATAAGGACTCGGAACAACAAATGTACTGGGAATGGTGTCAGTATGTGCTATCAATTTTTCAAAATCATATCTATCAAAGGGATTTGTGCATATTAGGATATTAATTCCTTCAAAGAATTACTTCACTTTGAATTCCATGCAATTGTTTAGAATTGTAAAAAGCTATAACTTGGCCTAGTAGTTTATATCTCAGACTCTTCATATTCTGCTTCTGGTTCAAACTTTTGCAAACCTACAGTACATTGTACAATTTGTATTTGGTATTATTGCCTGTGTAAAAGAGCTTCAACTATCTAATTTGATGAAAACAGTTTTTTTTTTGCAGTATTTGTGATTTAAAGAAATGGTAACTTTAGGTAATTTGTAACAGTACATAAATTACAGACAGTAACTTTAGGTAATTTGTAACAGTACATAAATTACAGACAGTAACTTTAGGTAATTTGTAACAGTACATAAATTACAGACATCAAAAATGATCGGAATGTCTTTAAAGGAGACACAAACCCAAGAATAATTATGGTTGTATTTGGGTAAATATGTATGAAGATTCCAAAAATCAATACCATTTCCCTCAAAATTAATCAGTTTTCAGATTTTATTCAAAGTTTGAGGCCCTATGGTGGTTGCCATATTGTCCGATAAAATTTGAAACTGCCAGTTTTCCAGTCCAGAAGTGATGTTTTAGAATCAGTTCCGGTTTTTTGTTGCCAAGAAATATTTCATGAAAAGACAACACTGAACAACGACGATAAGGATTTAAGTGTGAAAGATTTCACGCTTTAGAAGCGCAAATAAATTTTGATTTGAAAGATTATTTGCTTTATTTTGAAGATGATAGTTTGCTTTCCGTGAGGATAATATAATTGTTTTCTTGCCTGTTTTTTAGAACCAGTTGTTGAAACTCTCTTGTAGTACAGTAGTACTACTAGTAGGTCTACATTAGGCTAGTTTTTACTGTAGGCTTGGCATAAGTTTTTATCACTTTAGGCCTTATGTTATCGATTGGGAGAATCACTACTGATTAAAGAAAAAGTTCGTAGAGAATGATTTGTACAGCCATATGTTTGACATTCTGACATAATTTCTTAAACTTTCTCGCTACTAAACTTTCACAAATCAACTCCCACACAAATGTACTGTGGTACGGTAAAGGTGCATAGGCACAGGCCTAGGCCTAGAAATGTGTTTACACATAATATGCGGGAACGGAACTGATTCAATGAAGTCACTTGAAGTCACTTTGATTGAAGGCAGGTGTACAAGATGGCCACCCCCATATGATTCGTATATCAAGTACTGTATATCAAGTAAGTAAAAAATATCATGGAACGATTTTTAAGAAGTATCCCAAGGTGTGTTTAGTATTTAGAATATATTTTCACATCATATGTAGATAGGAGAAATCTGTGTGTTTGTGTCTCCTTAAAAAAAAAAAAGTTTATTTGGAATTTAGTTAAAATAAGAAATACAGCTGGACAGGATCCACCTAATACTATATTGTGGAAGAGGATTAAAAGAACGGAATTCATAGGAATACAAGTTCTGCACAATCATACTTGAATTTATGCATGTCAAGACCTGGAAATTTAAAAAGCAGCAAAATGGCAAGTTTGTGAAAGTTTGCTTTCTTCATTTTTTTTATCATATTCTGCAACAGTTTAGCATATTTTATCTACATATCCGATTAATAATCGGTAATTATTCGTTAACTTTTAAGATATAAAATGTGATAATGGTAATTGAGAATGCGTTTGTCTGTGTTGTCTTCATTCTCATAAGCTGCTGTAGAAATGATGCCCCATTGTTATGCCTATTGTTATGATCATTATGCCTATTCCGCAGTTCATTGTTCTTTGCAATACTGTGTGTCATTCTTATACTTAGTCTATATTAGTTTATATTACTTTGCCATGTTTGCCACAGTGCTTGTTCTTGAGAATGCAAGTTGCTATAGTTTCATGAAATGGACCATTTTAAATCTGAATCAGCAATTTCCAGAAATGTAATGTCACATGACTGCAATTTATGTGTCCATAATGGACCAATCATATGCTGCAGGATTCTTATCTACCAATCAAATACTGTGGGATTCTTTGTCATCTTCACAATTCATGCAGGGTATGGGACAAAGCATATGAAAACCAGAGCATCACTGATGCAGATGATCAACCCTTTAAATTTTGAGTAAAGGTTTTGAGTGTCCAACCTGTTGTGGTGATGTTTGTCAATAAAAAGAAAGATGGCATGATGAAGGTTATTGATGTCAAGTCCCCCGTCCTTTTAAATATTGTGCCATGTTTTTATTGAGAAGATATTGATTGTTTGTAGTTGAGAACTGTTTAATGCAGTTCTTTATATTTCTGTCCTAAATTTCAGTCACTGAAAATCATCAAACTGTCCAGTTTCTCCTGCTATTCTTTGATTGAGCTTGGATATATGATGGAGATCCAAGTTCAAAACCATTTTTGGTATATTTCATTTCATTTCATTTATATGTTTTTTCACAACATAACTACATATAATTACAGAAGAGTTTTATTTACAATTAAATTAAGAAATTTACAAAATATGTATATACAGAAGAATATATATGGCTGTGAAAGGAAGTGTTGTATAAAAACTCTGGTGAGCTAAACTAAGTACAACACTTATTATTCACAAAACAAAAATGATAACAAATTGGTAGTACAATTGGTAGTATATTCAACTGCTCCCATTCAAATAACGCTGGTGGAGATATGAAAATCAAGTTAACAACTTAACATACAGAGATTGATCTATTTTATGGTTGTTATGTCACAAAATGTATACAAAATTTCCATTCTTTACTACAGCAAGGTCTGAAAATTAAAAATATTGAAAATTGGTCAGTTTTTCACCGACTTTGATAAAAATGTTTACTATTTTCATGTTTTGTCAGCATATTTTTCTCCAGTAAAGCTCAAGTCAAATGAAGCTGAATCTAACCATTAAACAAACCATTCATATAAATATTTCATTTTCAATGAAAGTTTCATACAAAGTTGCATGTGTAATTGGAAAAAGAAAAAGGATTATTAACATAGTGGTCTGCTCGTTAGTTACCTCATGTCTATTCATGCACAATGGGCAGTTTGATCATGAAAGCTGGTTAATTACCTGATGTCTATTCATGCACAATGGGCAGTTTGATTATGAAAGCTGGTTAGTTGCCTGATGTCTATTTATGCACAATGGGCAGTTTGATCGTAAAAGCTGGTTAATTACCTGGTGTCTATTCATGCACAATGGGCACTTTGATTGTAAAAGAAAATACCTGAGGGAAGCTTGTGCTTACTGAGTGAAACATGACAATATTGGAAATCTCCAAAAAATCTCTAAAACTATGAAAAAATTGCACCTTTTTTTAACCATAACTACAAAATTACAATGATTTACACTTGAAAAAATACAAGGATTAGAATTGAAGTTAATGTCTTCTATGAGCCAAAAAAGACCAGAGAGGGCAAAACAAAAACATTTAAACATTTTAAAGGCCACAAACTAAAGTTCTGATATGATTTTTTTAACCTCAACACAATAATGTGTTGGTTGAGCTAAAATTCTTCCAAACTAAGCATACATGTGTTATGGATACATGATGATAATACGCCCATGCATTGTTAACACTAAGCATACATGTGTTATGGATACATGTGTTATGGATACATGAAGGTAATAAGCCCATGCATAATGCTAAGCATACATGTGTTATGGATACATGACGATAATATGCCCATGCGTTGTTAACGCTAAGCATACATGTGTTATGCATACATGTGTTATGGATACATGACAATAATACACCCATGCATTGTTAACGCTGAGCATACTTATGCATTTATGTGTTATGCATACATGTATTATGCATACATGTGTTATGGATACATGAAGGTAATAAGCCCATGCATTGTTAACGCTAAGCATACTTATGCATACATATGTTATGCATACATGTGTTATGCATACATGTCTTATGCATACGTGTGTTATGCATACATGTCTTATGCATACATGTATTATGCATACATGTGGTATGCCTACATGTGTTATGGATACATGAAGGTAATAAGCCCATGCATTGTTAACGCTAAGCATACATGTGTTATGCATACATGTGTTATGCATACATATGTTATGGATACATGCAGATAATACGCCCATGCTTTGCTGCTCACAACTTTTCCTTCAGCATCTGCAACTGATTGGTTGGGTAACAAAGGAATCATTTCCCCAGCAGTTGATTGGTCGAAGTACTGATTGATCGAACTTTCAGCTGAAATTGGTTTGAAATGGTCTTTACCACAGGAGATACTGATTGATTTCTTTACCTCTGTACCACAGGAGATACTAATTGATTTCTTTACCTCTGTACCACAACAGATACTGATTGATTTCTTTACCTCTGTACCACAGGAGATATGGATTGATTTCTTTACCTCTGTATTTTAGGAGATACTGATTGTTTTCTTTACCTCTGTACCACAGGAGATACTGATTGATTTCTTTACCTCTGTACCACAGGAGATACTGATTGATTTCTTTACCTCTGTACCACAGGAGATACTGATTGATTTCTTTACCTCTGTACCACAGGAGATACTGATTGATTTCTTTACCTCTGTACCACAACAGATACTGATTGATTTCTTTACCTCTGTACCACAACAGATACCAATTGATTTCTTTACCTCTGTACCACAACAGATACTGATTGATTTCTTTACCTCTGTACCACAGGAGATACTGAGTGTTTTCTTTACCTCTGTACCACAGGAGATACTGATTGATTTCTTTACCTCTGTACCACAGGAGATACTGATTGTTTTCTTTACCTCTGTACCACAGGAGATACTGATTGATTTCTTTACCTCTGTACCACAGGAGATACTGATTGATTTCTTTACCTCTGTACCACAGGAGATACTGATAGCAGTTTGTACTGTAAGGTTTTTCATAAATACTGAGAGAATTATGGTCCCCCATGAGCGACTGAATACAGAAATTAGCAAATACCAAAAGATTGAATGTCTTGATATCTGGCTTGATATCTGGCTTGATATCTGGCTTGAGATCTGGGTTGATATCTGGGTTGATGTAAGTGTGGCTGGTCATATATGCTTTTGATATCTGGCATGATATCTGGCTTGAGATCTGGGTTGATATCTGGGTTGATGTAAGTGTGGCTGGTCATATATGCTTTTCAAATTTCTCCAATCTTTTTATACAGTAGATGGTAATCACCAATTGGACATGTCAGATTGCAAATCAGTATCAAATGTGAATTCATAATGTAAATTTATGTGAATTTATAATATAAATTTATATACTGTAAATTTATGTGAATTTAAATTGTCAATTTATGTGAAATCAAAATGTAGATTTATGTGAATTCAAAATGTAGATTTATATGAATTAAATTGTCATTGGTGTGAATTCAAGTTCGTCAAATAATTAATTTGATTCAAAATATAATCCTGCTAAGAAATTTGTATTTTGTTGCTTTCATCCTCTTATGTTTTCAAAGAGGATCATTTGTGATTCAAATTCAAGTTACATTAGTATGTGTACCTCCCCCCTTCTCCCCCTTCCATCCCCTTCATCAAAACATACAAGTTCCAAATATTTGTATTGTAATAGTACCCATAAGAAATTCCAGTGGGACATTTAAGTCAGATTGATAGTTAGCAGCAATGTAATCTTAATTACTTTATAACCCATGCAGTTGTCAATAACTGTTTAGTACCATTTTGGATTTGCATATTTTGACATAATTTATAGTAATTTTATTACAAAGAAAATATTCTTAATTTCAGTAGTAATGTGTGTGTTAAATTTGAACTTCTTGGATTGTCAGAAAGAATACAATTTATTTTATTTTACACCAATCTGCCTCAAGTTTTTTGATAGTGTTGCTTGCATCAGTATTTCAATATCAGGCTACCGTATTGGTTCTTTTATGTATATTGGAATGTTCATGTGACATAGGTAGTTCAGTATTCAACATGTAATAAGGTTTTGTACTTAAAATAAGTTCCCAGCTATTCTCTTTACACCCACTTAAGAAACTTCAACACAACCTGAGTGATATTTCATTTCACCACTGTGCCTCCTTACATTAATTGAGCCGAGCATGGGGATGTGCTAAGCACCATTTGTGATGCATTCAGAATGATTGATTGTGGTGTCTTGTGATAAATTTTGTTGTTTGTCCATCAACGATGAGGCCTTTAAGCATTACTGAGGATTAATTTGAAATTACACCATTTTCTACATATGCACAGAAGATAAATAATCTTCAAAATTCCTTCTCCCTTCCTTTCATAGATTAAAGCTAGTTTTTACCTGAAAATGCAATCATGTGTTTGTGATCAGTGATACATATTATATGTCAATTTCTTACATTTGTGAGGAATTTTAAGAACAAAATACAGACTGACTTGAAATGCCAGAGAACAAGAAAATAGAGTCTAACACATTTTGTGTAACTACCTCCACCAGCAAAGTTGGATGGAGGTTATGTTTTCACCTCAGTTTGTTTGTCATCAACATATCTCAAAACTGATGACTGGATTTGGATCAAATTTGGTGTGTGGTTTAGTTACTGCTTTTAGGACATATTGGAACAGGGGAAGGGTGCAAATGGAGGGGTGGGGACATTTTAAAGTGAGTTTGACAGTCATTAGAATATCTCAAGAAATGATGATTGTATTCAAATTATACTTGATGTGTGGTTTTATTATCGCTTAAGGAACAAGTGATTTAAATTTGGGACAATGGTACAAGCAAGGGAAGGGCAGAAATTGAGGGATGGGGATGTTTAGGGTAAGGTCTGTCAAGACCTTAAACTTCCTAATGGAATGTAATAAACAATGAATTCATGCCATGAAAAGAATCCAACAATCAATTTTCTGGACTTATTAAAAATTAAATCAAGTGGTCTCTACTGTCAGTGTAATATGAACAATTGGTTTCTGCCATGAATGGAAAATGATGGAATGTGAATCTTAACTGAAATCATAAAATGAATGCCTCGCCTGAATAAAACTGAAAACAATGGAGGAAGAAATTCAATCAGAAGATAATCTTAAAGTGCTCAGAAGACAATCCTCAAGTGTTTAGAATGCAAATGATTATTACAGATCAAAACTTGGGGATGAATCTTGGTGGCCTAGGATTTTTAAGGTAGATTATATTGAGTATGGAGATCAACTGAACTCTACAATTATTCTAGGCATGTTGGAATTGCAACGGGGCGGAGGTACATGTATGCTCCACAGAGTGCTAATATTCTAGTTGTGGGTGTATTGCAGGGATTCTGTAGGTCTTTTCAATCTGTATCAAATGGTTCTGTCATATGTGCAAAATCTGAGGGTTGTTATGTGTTGAAAATTGCAGTTTGATATGCCATTCTGTTGGATAAGTAAAAATGATATGTCGTCATGTGTGATATGTCAGCCGCTAATTGTGTCAACCTGCTTATATGTCAACCTTGTGTTAGTCTGCTTAATATGTTAGCCTGCTGGATAAGTCAAAATGATATGCCGTCATGTATGATACAGTATGTCAGCCCTGTCATTGTGTCAATCTGCTGATTTGTCAACCTTATGTCAGTCTACTTGATATGTCAGCCTGCTGAATATGGTAAACTGATATGTCAGCATGTCTAGGAGCCTACAGAACCTCCCCAATCGCCAGCCTTCATGTTGAAGCCAATGAACTCCCCTTTCTACTTGAATGTAGAAAGCTTAGCATCTCCTATGCTTTTAGAGTCCTCACCAACACCCAGAATCCTGTTTACAACTTCATTAGGTACCCCAATTTCTCCTCCCTCTTTGATAGGACTAAAACCCTATCTCCTCCCTTCAGCTTACGCATTAAATCAGACCTCTTACATCTCGGCATCAACCCCGCCACTCTCGGCACCTACTCCTGGCCCACTCTTCCTCCATGGGCCACCCCCTCCCCTCTGTCCACCTGGGCCTCTCCACTCATCACAAAACTCAAACCCACCCTAAACTCTTCATCAATCTCCACAACCAAATCAAAGACCAACTCTCAAATTACACCTCCATCTATACTGATGGCTCCAAGGAAGGCAACAAGGCAGCTGCTGCTGCCATCATCCAAGACTTCACCCTCAGTAGCAGACTTCCTGACTACTCATCCATCTTTTCTGCCAAGGCTAAGGCCATTCTCCTCGCCCTCAACTTTATTGAGTACTCTCCTCTCAGCCACTTTGCCATTTTCTCCGACTCAAAGGCTGTTCTTACTTTATTACTCAATCTTAAATGGGATAAGCTCACTTGCCACCTCCTCCTCCGGAAACTCTTTTCTCCCACCCTCTGCAGGAAAAGGGTTCTTTTCTTCTTGATACCCAGCCATGTTGGCATCCCTGGCAATGACAGGGCTGATGCAGCCGCTAAGCTTGCCCTTAACCTTCTCTCTACCCCTTTTCCCAAAACCCTCTCTGACATCAAACCGCTTATTGCTTCCCTTGTTCGTGACTGCTGGCAAACCTCATAGAACTTCCAAATTGATAACAAACTCTATGTCATCCAGCCCACAATCCCGATTAAATCCACCATCAACAACCTCTCTCGTAACGACAATGTTCATATTACCCATCTTAGAATTGGTCACACCCACCTCACTCACTCCCACCTCCTTATTGGTTCCTCCCAACCCCTCTGTAACAATTGCCACTGCATCCTCACTATCCATCACATTCTCCTTGCTTGCCCCCTGTACAGTTCTTTCAAAAAAATCCTCCGGATAAAATTATCTTCCTTCATCATGCTTCCCTCTACAACCATATTTAATTCTCCTCTTCCACCCCCTCCCTACTTTGTTTTGTTTCACCCATGCACCTCCTCTCTCGATCACAGCTTTCTGACTTTTGTTCTTAAATTTCTCTCATTCCCTCCCTGTTTTCTTTTCTTCCTACCTTTAAAATGATCTGACCTCTCAGGCACAATTTGACCCTCGTTGTTGTGGTGCCGTTAAGACCTCATCAAACAAACAAACATGTATGATATGTCAGTCTGTTCATTGTTTCAACGTGCTGATATGTCAAACTTATGTCAGTCTATTTGATATAGTATAGCAAGGTTTAACGTCCCGAAAGCATCCAGTGCTGGACATTATATCAAGACGGCCACGGCCTTTGATAACCAGTTGTGAACTCACTGGTTACAGACCCACCGGAATTCGAACCCAGGACGTGTGGGTGAGAGGACAAAGCACTAACCACTACACCACATGTCAGCCTGCTGGATATATCAACCTGCTGGATATATCAACCTGCTGGATAACTGATATACATGCATGATATGTAAGCCCACTCATTATGCCAACCTGCAAATATGTCAACCTTTGTGATGTGAGTCTGCTATTTTTACATAACCCCACTGAAATCATAAGGACTTTAAAGTTAATTGGGGTACAACACTTCTGGAGGAAATTGGGGAAACAACATCTAAGATGTATGTTATTCATTATTCAGAAACATTAACATGTTTTCCTGGTAGACTGATGTAGTTCCAAAGGAAAGGTTATTTAATAGCCTTCATGTACATAAAATTAACATGAATGAATACATTATGATTTTCATTTCTATTGTTAAGAAGCATTTTAGGTCATCAGATATATGTCAAAATATGAAGTGTATGAATGTTTAAAGAAAATAGAATTAACTGAAATTTAGATAAATAAATCAATTTTTGGAAGAAAATGATTTTTGGTTTCATGTGTACATTTTTGCAGTCTTCTCAGTTGGAGCTTTCTCCCTGCCTTCTTCACTTCTGTGCTATTGTGGTTAAAAACCTTTTCCATCAAGATTACATAATGCTTAGGAAACAATTGTTTGTTTGTTTGATGAGGGCTTAACAGCACCACGACGGGGAGGGTCAAATTTTTCCTGAGTTGTTAGATGTTTCCAGTGGAAGGAATAAAAGAAAATATGAGTCTGAGAGAGGTGTGGGGGCTAAGAGCCAGGAAGCTGGGATCGAAAGAGGAAGTGCAGGGGTGTAAAAAAAGGGGTAAAAGTAGGTAGAGAGGGGTGGGAGAGGAGGACTAAATATGGTTGTAGAGGGAGGCCTGATGAAGAAAAGAGATAATTTTATTGGGGGAGGGGTTCTGGAAGAGCTTAGCTATGGAGGAGTAAGGGAAGCTCTGGGGAGGTTTACAGAAGGCAGCCAAGGTGGACTGGGGGCAATGGCAATTGTTGCAGAGGGGTGGGGGGAGCCAGTAAGGAGGTGGGTGTGAGTGAGGTGGGTATGACCAATTCTAATGTGGATGTTGTCGATACGGGAGAGATGGTGGGTTTGGTCGGAATGGTGGGCTGGATGTTGTGGAGCTTGTTATCAATTTGGGAGTCCCATGATGTTTGCCAGCGATCACGAACATGGGAAGTGATAAGCGGCGTGGTCTGTGAGGGTTTGAAGGTTGGAGTGAATTAGGAGATGGTAATGGTCACTACCACAGAGGTCAGCAGTGACCTTCCAGCTAAAATCAAGGTTGGAGGAATGGATAGACAGGTCAATACAGGTGAGGGAACCTGTCGCAGGGTGAGGTAGGTCAGGGATTTAGTATTGAGTAAGGAGAGGCTGTGCTGTCGAAGAGTGTTTTCGACAAGCTTGCCCCTGGGGGAGGGGTGGTATTGGAGCCCCACAGGGATTTTTGGGTGCTTAAGTCACCAAGAAGGATGGGAGGGGAGCTGAGAGATGAGGCTGTTAAAGCTGGCTGAACTTTGGCATTGGGGTAGGGGGGGGGGGGAATACTGCAAAGAGTGGAGGGAGATACTATATAGCCCATCTCTGTGACTCTTCCTAAAAACATTGCTTTATGTTGGCTTAATGATCTCTTTTCCTCTCGTTTAATGTTGTGAAAAGTAATTCTACGATCTTATCCACCACACTTCACAACCACTCACTCCCACTCACTCTTTTCTACATCACTGATTTAACTTGACCTCTGGTACATTTTGACCATCGGTACTGTTCATCCTCACCAACCTAAAAAGTCAATTTGTTTTGGTTTATTTATTTTTGGTTGTTCATTTCTCATGCCTTAGTATCTATATTTTTATTCATTCCTGTCCATACACTTTTCAACCAAAACGTTTTGCTCAATGATCCCCTCGAAATGTATGAAGAAAAAGACACTTGCCCATAAAATAATGACTCTAATGCAATTCCAGCCAAGTGGATGAATAAGCATGTTTTATGCAAATTTTGAGACATCAGTTAGTCAATCTCTTTAAAAAAAATATATATTTTTTTTTTTTGTTCTTTTCCTTCTGGTACTGTACATCAAGAGTTCTGGTTTGAAAATGTCTTTATAGAGGTGAAAGCTTAGGGTAAGTGATTTAAAGCTCAATTATTACTGCTGTCGGAAAACTCAAGCAAATCCTCTGAAATAATAGCAACCAGAGACAAAGTAGAGTTCCCAAACTGAATACAATAAAGTCCAGTGCAGATTTCATAGCAACTATAAGTAAAACATTATATATCCACATACAACTATCTCATGACTTCACATCTTGTGAAACAGATGCCAAATGCTTCAGAGCAATTGCTCATCAACCTTGGAATTGGTCCCTGGCTGTAACTGCTAAGAAACATTCTTTAATCTATGGCACTGTAAAACCTGACATCCTTTGGGCAGGAAGAACTTATTCAAATTATCCAAAATATTTGGTGTTAAAATTTCAACATTTTCAATAACAAAAGCAGTTTGTGTATAGAAGTATGCCAAAAATATCCAGGAAAACACACCAATTGTGTCCTTTGCAATTAAATTGTTTTAATTCCTTGAATATGCATAGCAAAAAGCAAGGCAGTTATCCAATTCACAGGAGCTTGTGTATATTCATCAGTAAACATTTGTTTGCTAGTTATGTACAGATGAAAAACTAAGTCAATATTTGCATCTTGTTTGGAGATTTAAATCAAAACACTTATTCTACTTATATATCTTGATCACCTGGTCTGTGTTCTCTTCAAGTCTCCTAACCCTCTTTGGTAACATAAAAAGATTGTTCCTCAAATGTGGCTGCCTAAACTTTATAGATGTACAGGACTTGCCCTTTAGAGAATGGCTTCTAAGTGTCCTATTGAACATCATCTAAAGATATCATTGAAACATGGTCCTTAAATGTGAAAAATATTCTGCAAAGTTACGGTTTTGGTTGTTTCGTCTCATCAGGAGGTAGCAAATGAATGTAATTCTATTTTCAAACAGACTTATGGATATCGATTCACAAAACTGGGAAAGTAGAATCTGTTCATTTGATAAGTTATACACCTATCGTTCCTTCAAAAGTTTTCTTGAACAAAGAATTATAAAAAAAGATCTGTTTTTGCTCATTTTAGATGCTCTGGACACAAGCTAAAAATTAAAGGTAGGAAAGAACAACTCCGAAAGATAGTTGTATATGTCCTCTATGTGATAGCATAAATGTCGAAGATGAATTTCATTTCCTAGCGATTTGCACTAGTTATGATCATTTAAAAAGCAAGTTCTTGCTTTATCTTGCACTACATCCTACATTTCATCATTTAAGAAGCAAGTTCTTGCATAATCTTGCATAACATCCTACATACATTTCATCATTTTGTAAAGCACCTACAGCAGGCAAAGTATGTATCTGATATTGCAAATTTTCTTCTACAGGCTCTAAAATTTAGAAGCGATTGTCTTTTGTATATATTTCTATTTTTGTAATTCTCCTCTCAATTGGTGTTTGTGAATATGTTGTTATTATGTTATGGGCCGGAGACCTAAAGCAGACAGATTAAATTACAAATTGAAATAGAAATACCTTTAGTCTCCTAGCTGTCTATTTAATATTGAATAAACTTCTCCAGCTTTATAACAAAAGACAAAACTATACTATAAAATCAAGCATAAAAATGAGAAGAAAAAAAAATACATTTATTCTCAAGAGATATTTTATTGCCATTCTTCTTACAAAACATATAAATTATATTTCTGCACTCTTACACCTCTTCATATTTACAAATTAATTCTCTGATTAATTTTTTCACTACCTGGACATACAAAACAAACATTCTACATGACTATGCTCATATCTTGACAAAACAAACAAATTTCCTACACCAGCAAAGATGGTGCTAATAGCCACCTCTGACTTGGGTGATAGCGTCCATGGAATGTCAGGTCATTTTCTACTGGCTAATACAAGCAGGCGGTGAGCACCTATGTACCTCTTAATTTCCTGAGCACGTATCTCTACACTCTGGCTACTTTTAACATAATTGGTGCAAAAACACTGAAGACAATTAAAAAACACAGAATTACAAAATAAACTGCTTAAATGTGCACCTTCACATGAAAATCCTAAACAAGTTTCAAAGAGCAAAACCAACCTAGTAAACTAAAAAAAAGCTATAAATTTAAAAAAAAATTAATCTCAAAACATAGTTATCCTTGATCTTTAAGTAGAGCACCACCATGGTGATATGAGAGACCCATGCCATTATCCATGGTATCTACTTAATTTTTTCTGCTTGAAAACTTCATCGCAAAAGAGGATTGGTAATTGTATCTACAAAAGGAAATTGGTTAATTAATCAATCCTAGTTTATTTAAACAAATGGATCTAAATTCTCACACATTGTGCTCGGCAAATGAAGGTTTGGATATTTGACTTGGTTCTAACTTACATTATTTTATGATGATAGTACAGGCACGACGCCAGAAATTTTAAAGGGGGAGGGGAGCCGACCTCCATGGAAAATAATTTTCACCCGTGTGAACCATATATAAAGCGGAAAATTCAGAAGCATAACCGTAAAAAAAAAAGCATAACCACAAAAAAAAAACACCCCTTAAAAATTGGCATTCAGCAAAGGGGGGAGCCGTGGCTCCGGCTCCCCTTGGCTATATGCCTGTGATAGAATCAAAATTGTATTTATGTGACTCATTCAACCCATCACCTTACAATCTGACCGTGATCCACACAGCTACATATCTATATATAGTTTGTACAATAATAATGGCAGTGACATTCAACTTTCCTTCCAAGACAAAATAAAATGCAATGAGATTTGAAAATAATTTGTTTACATATTAGCACCATTCACTCCTTTTCAATGGAATGACACTTGTAATGAAACACCACAAAATGGAGCTGTTTTGATGCTAAATAACAATCCTTGACTGAGATTGCTTGGCTTCTTTACCAAAGCAGAAACACGATGCACAATATTACTTTCATCAGTACTGGTAAACAGGGGCAAAGCCCAAGCAAGATTGGGGGTCAAAAAGGGTACAGCCCAAGCAAGATTAGAGGTCAAAGAGGGTACAGCCCAAGCATGATTGAGGGTCAAAAAGGGTACAGCCAGACCAAGCAAGATTGGGGGTTAAAGAGGGTACAGCCCAAGTATGATTGGGGGTCAAAGAGGATACAGCCCAAGCATGATTAGGGGTCAAAAAGGGTACAGACCAAGCAAGATTGGGGGTTGGAGAGGGTACAGCCCAAGCATGATTAGGGGTCAAAAAGGGTATAGACCAAGCAAGATTGGGGGTTAAAGAGGGTACAGCCCAAGCATGATTCGGGGTCAAAAAGGGTACAGCCAGACCAAGCAAGATTGGGGGTTAAAGAGGGTACAGCCCAAGCATGATTGGGGGTCAAAAAGGGTACAGCCCAAGCATGATTGGGGGTCAAAAAGGGTACAGCCCAAGCATGATTAGGGGTCAAAAAGGGTATAGACCAAGCAAGATTGGGGGTTAAAGAGGGTACAGCCCAAGCATGATTCGGGGTCAAAAAGGGTACAGCCAGACCAAGCAAGATTGGGGGTTAAAGAGGGTACAGCCCAAGCATGATTGGGGGTCAAAAAGGGTACAGCCCAAGCATGATTGGGGGTCAAAGAGGGAGGGGATCCAAAAGGCCTTAAGGCTCTTAAATTATTTTGTACAATGGTCACAGGGTGATTTTAGTCGGGACAAAAAATGCTTTAAAAAGGAGCCATGTATTGGAGCCATGTATTACATGATTAAGAACATTATCTCAAACATATTGCTTGGTTAGGGGACATTTCTTTAGAATCTCCAAAATTCCTGGGCATCAGCATTTGATTAACCCGTGCATCTAAGAAAACTATGTCCTGGAGTTACTCTTACAGTAAAACAATAATCATCCCCCATCATTACATTAAGACACAATTATAACTTTATTCATGTTCAATTCACCCTAACCTCAGTATTTGAACACAAAGCACACTTTACAATGAATATGATGTTTGGTATCGGAATGTCTCAACAACAAGTGTAATGATAGCTTTTTCAATTTTATTATTACTATGAATCTAGTTTTACTCTGATTGTCATTTTGGCATTGTTCTTCCACAATCTCTGTAAAGAGAAAATAATATTTACAGGAAACTTACAGCAATTTAAAGTTGCATGACATTATCTGACAGCTTATGATGATTAATCTTTTGCAGTGGTCAAACGATATCTTCGCAAACCCCCCTCAAGCATTCACTTTTTTTCATATTTTTTTTTTTTTTTTTTAAAGTCAAGATTCACCCACCTGCAATAATTTTTCGGCAACGATTCACCAGCTTAAAAATATAATTAGGTCAAGATTCACCTTTGCTAAAATGTTAGTTCAATAATTATTGACATATTTTAAGCGCGTAATAGAACCTCTTGTTCTACAAGCGCATGATGGCACCACTGTGCTTATGATCATGGATGTATTATAATACCTCCGTATAGGAAGACGGTTTGTGAATATTCTAATATAGGATACTATACGGGTACGTGGTTCGCATAAGCTTCCGTGGAAAGCTATTTACCCAAGGTACAATAGGTATGCGCTAGTAGGGCAAGAATGAAACGTCTTTAATCTGTCAATATGCAAACGGAAAAGGTAAGAAATTATAATTTTTTAGTTCTACGCTGATTCGACGTAAATGATTTGGATTTGACGCATTTCTGTTGCTTAGATTGAAGAATTTCAACAAAGTTTCACCCGTCGGGAATAGTTTTTGGGCAAAGATTCACCTGACTTTAAAAAAAGAAAATTGTTAAAGATTCACACCACCCAAAAATATTTTTGGTCTAGATTGACCCGAACTTTACATTTTTGATCTTTAGATTCGACATTGTAGCAACACCTTATCTTGAACATGCCTTGAGGGGGGTCTGTGAAATAGTGTTTGACCGCTGCATTAATTTAAATTATCACTTAACAAGAGCAATTAATCACTTGAGCCTTTATTGGAAAAAACCCATAATAGCATGGAAACATCTTGATCCATGTTTGACCTACTTTCTCATGCCACACTTGGTATGTACTCGCATGCACTCTTATGTCCATGTCATTATACCAAGTTGTGAGTATGCCAATCTGTGCATAAGTCATCCAACATTCATTCACTCTCAGTAATGACTGCATGGCAAGGAATTTAAATCATTTTAAATTAATAATATTCTTAAATTATTAATATAAAGTATTTCCTTATTATTTGCTTTCTACTACTGCTTTCATACAGCACTATGCTACTGTTACTTTCAGCTTTATTCTCTGCAGAAGAAATTGAGTATTACCATGTAGTTGGGTATAAATGTGATGGTACACCTTAATAAGCTCTCTCACTAAACTTTAATTTGAACATCAAGAAATAATTTTTAGATTCATCAAATGATTCATTCATAACAAATAATTTTGCACAATAGCATGGCATATTATAGATGATGAGTAGAACATTAGTCTTACAGGTGTTCAAATCCTCAAGCCATATGAAATCAATTAAGTAATCAAGCCCACTTCACTTTTGCACATTTAAAGCATAAATCAATTCTATTCCTTCAGCAAGAACGAGCTTTAACAAAACTCCCTATTGTTTAAAAAGTATAAGGAAAGAGCACAACAAGCTAGCAGACAAATATTATATTCATTTTTCATTTGACTAAAAATACATTCTACTTAAATCTAAGTCACATTAATATTCTACACCTTTGAGAATAAACACAACTTACTTATACCAGAATGTTTTGTTCCTTTGGTATACGTTTGCTTTGTACTAATTCAAACAATGATAATATCTCTAAATAAAGTGGGTAGTATTTTTCTACGATACTATTGAATACAACTTTTAAATTGCTTAACAAATGTATGCCACATTGATATAAATCATGTTAACAGCCCTACACCACTACGCAGCCAGCTGCAGTCAGTCCAGATCAAACTATAACTACAAATATGTCTCTAAACAGCTCACCACATAAATGTCACTATCCCATAAAAATATTACAAAATGCCTTTAAAATCATCTGACAAGTGTTCTGGTAAAAACAATTCCTGATTCTTATACAATCTCTGAAGTGGGAACTGAAGTGAAAACTGACTTATATAAAAGCTAGTTAAATTCACAGTGATCCTGAATATTCAAGGAGATGTGGGAAAAACCTTGTAATGTTTTTTCATTGTTATGTTTTACTCAAACTTCTTTTACTATTTACATCAACAAAAATGTTGCCAAGTAGCTACTGTGATGATTGTTGTCTTAACATTTAATAATAAATTACAATTTGTCTACTTCTCAATTTGCTTTTTACATCCCATTCAATGTACAGGAGACATTTAATTTAATTCCACTATTTTACCTTTAACACACCTCATCTTTCCCCAAATCTTAAATTCCCTTTCTAAACAATATATAACAGGTGAATGATGACATTTGTAACTCATTACGAAACCCAACCACCAGCATGGCGAGAACACACAAGAGGAAGATGCTAAGAAATATTGCACAAATATTTGTTATAATACATCTCTTCCTCTGCTCTTAGGATACAGTGATAAACAACTTACGCTGAGGAGCAAAAAACCTCTTCCAGCTCATTACAGAACAAAATTTGGCAAAAGGGTAAAATTCATGTGAAAAAAAAGTTGAATAATTTACAAGTATATTTGAAGCAACGCTTACAAGATACAAAATTGTTTCATACAAACAAACAATCCTTTCCAGCAGGTTTGCTACCTAAAGCTTCATAACTTGTAAGTTGCATTATAACTTGTAAGTGGCTTCATAACTTGTAAGTGGCTTTATAACTTGTAAGTTGCTTTATAACTCGTAAGTATATATCTTTTATAATCTACGATTGCACCAACGGGAGATGATATTCAACACATTTTCACTATTTTCTAAGAAATCTATACTTTTTTATATAAAACATTTGTTTTTTACTATTAAAAGTTTCGCATTTTCAAATCTGAATTTCTAAGGATTCAATTCTGCAAAAGACCAATTTTCAACACTGCCCTACAAAACCAAGGAAAGGTTTTTGTGGTAGAGTAAAAATATGACTTGATGGTTTTAATATTATCTGACTAATAGCCACAAATCCATTAATCCATCCATTTCTAAATTCGTAAGCATGAATTCAATTCTAAATGAAAGGAAAATTCATTATCTTAACAGAGTCTACTCATTCATTATCTTAACAGAGTCTACTCATTCATTATCTTAACAGAGTCAAGTCTACATGCATTGTTGGGGAGCACCAATTTTATTTTCCCATCTTTATCAACAAAGTTACACTTTCCCTGTTATCAAGTTATCACCACTTTGGTAGTGCCATTTCTGTATTCTCCCTGAACAGGTAGATAACTGCACATTTAGCAGATATATATGGTGTAACACTTGAAGTGCACGAAAGAAGCAATGAAGGGTATTGTATCTACAACAATCATAATAACAACTTCAATTCTTTGTAAATATATTTGCACATAAATAGAAAGTTGACTCAGTCTGTATGCGAGCTTCCGACGTCGACAGGAATCCCTACTGCATCAAAAGGCAATCCATAAGAGTTGCTGAACATGACTCGATGGCAAAATCAGCCTTCCATACCTCAACTCGTACTGAATATTCATGACTTGCTGAAGATACCAGTTAATGAGAAGGGTCGTCTAATTTTGGATTTAGATTTTACAAGTTCACCTATAATAGATACATAGAGAAATTGTAATGAAGAATGTGATTAATCTAGCATACAATCTTTAAGTCACAAATGTACACATGACCCCAAATTACACATTAACCAAATTCTTCGTAATTGTGTGGTAATGTATTAGAATGGTAATTGTGTGGTAATGTATTAGAATGGTAATTGTGTGGTAATGTATCAGAATGGTAATTGTGTGGTAATGTATCAGAATGGTAATTGTGTGGTAATGTATTAGAATGGTAATTGTGTGGTAATGTATCAGAATGGTAATTGTGTGGTAATGTATCAGAATGGTAATAGTGTGGTAATGTAACAGAATGGTAATTGTGTGGTAATGTATCAGAATGGTAATTGTGTGGTAATGTATCAGAATGGTAATAGTGTGGTAATGTATCAGAATGGTAATAGTGTGGTAATGTATCAGAATGGTAATAGTGTGGTAATGTATCAGAATGGTAATAGTGTGGTAATGTATCAGAATGGTAATAGTGTGGTAATGTATCAGAATGGTAATTGTGTGGTAATGTAACAGAATGGTAATTGTGTGGTAATGCATCAGAATGGTAATGTAATCAGAATGGTAATAGTGTGGTAATGTGTGGTAATGTAATGTATCAGAATGGTAATTGTGTGGTAATGTATCAGAATGGTAATAGCAGAATGGTGTGGTAATGTATCAGAATGGTAATAGTGTGGTAATCAGAATGTAATAGTGTGGTAATGTATCAGAATGGTAATTGTGTGGTAATGTATCAGAATGGTAATTGTGTGGTAATGTATCAGAATGGTAATAGTGTGGTAATGTATCAGAATGGTAATAGTGTGGTAATGTATCAGAATGGTAATTGTGTGGTAATGTATTAGAATGTGAAAAGAAAGCACAATCCATAAGCATCTTTTCATCATTACATTTCCTTTTTTCATTTGTACATCAATAACCATTTGACTTTCCATTTTGTTCAATCAATAACCATTTAACTTTCCATTTTGTTCAATCTATTTTGAGAAAATGGATCAGTTGTGAGATTCAATATATAATTTGACACTTGTATGTTGACACTTGTATTTCCATGACACACATCTTTAACTCATGAGTTAGGAGGTCATTTTCTGAAAGTCAACAGCTCAAGAGTTTTTTGTCAGTTTACATGGTTCCTATGATAGCAACACTCACCACTATCAGTGTAAGTACTGAGACACAACCTGTCAAACTTCTTGTGAAGAGCTGTTTTTGGTTCTTTGCACGGAACATCACCCAAAGCTGCGAAAAGAAGAACAAAAGTAGTTTTAATAGCCAACAAGTCTCCAGAGGTTTATGTTACCTAAAAATAATTTGCTTCTTAAAAAAAAAGAATTTGATATTTTGTAGTTATAAATAAAATATAAACTGTGAATGCTTTGTTGGTAGATATTAAAGGGTATGGTCAAGGTTAAACAAACTTTACAATATTGGGCAGAAGAAAATAAAAATATGACAGAAAAATAAATATTTCAAAAAAGGGTTATACAATTTGATGTCTTGAACTGCTTATTCCTGAAAACAAGTTTTCTTAAATGTTGACACTCCTCATTGTAAGAAACTTTCAAAAGTTTTAGTACATGAAGAAGAAATTTTCCCAGATCGCTTTTCGATGGATTGAAGTCTATGAAAATGATGAACGAGGTTCCATGTTCAGTTATCGAAACAATTCACATTTTATCATTGTGAGAACAAGTTTCGGACATGTTGCCAACATGTGTTAAAAGATTTTATCAGGTTATAAACTATCCAATATGCACAGTTTGGGAAGCCAACACAATATGATTTCTTGTTATGAAATATCACTCTCTGGAAGATGAAGAAGGAAGTCTCACCTGGTACTACTGAACCAAGTCCAACTCTGTAAAAATAAAAAGAATTTAAAAAAAAACTTAATTATTCATTGAACTGAATAATATTCCTTGAATTTATTTTCTGAAATAAATTGTAATATCATGAATTAAAACATTTAAAGCTATCAATTTTCCCAGTCATGATGTACTGTTTACCAAATATAAAATGCAAAATTTTGCACAGCAAAAAGGAAAAACAGGTCATCAGCAATTTGATTGTAAATTACTCGAATGACAAGTTTGTAAATGCTACTGTACTTACAAGTATTTATACTTATTTATTAACAAATGTTTTTCTTCAAAATTTGAGACCTTTGAAGAAGGAATTAGACAAGCCCTATTGAGACTATTCAAGCGCTAAGTCTACCTCATCACTCACATCGTCCCAATATGATGAATCTGCACAGTTTAGTCTGCACAGCTATGCTACAAAGAATCCATTCCACTGATTTCTAACATTTCTTTCTATTTTGAATCTATTTGTCAACAATTTTCCAAAATCCTCCTTAACCTTCACTACATGTAATAAAGTTAGAAAATGAGGCCATTTTTGCCAATACTCTAGTAGTACGAAAACCTAAAAGGAAAGTCCACTTCCTTGGGTATAGAACTCACCAGGCATCTTTTAATGCTCAGATAGGAAATTGAGTAATAAAGATACTTTTCTTAAGCATTAGAGAACAAACCATGTTGTGCTACTGTGCATGAAAATGAATGGGGGTTTGCAAAGCTGCACTTGAGTCTTTTTGCTTATGATCATCTATGATTTTCTGTTCTTCACAATCATTTAAACTTAAAATTCATATGAAGATGTCCTACATGTGAGTGTAATGAATTAAGTAAAGCGGTTTATCTCAAATTAATCGATGTCTTACACAGCTACTTGCCATGTAAAATACATTTTAGATATGAAAGAGCATGATATTCATTAATAGAAATTAAGATATCTTGCAGACAGACGGACAGACAAATGCAGATTTAAAACAAGCTTTTTGTACAAAGGCATTAGAATAGTTTGAGTGTTAGTACCTTTCTAGTTCTACAGTATGAGAAATGCTGCTATCAGTTTCATCATAGCAAACTGCGCTGGAGAGAATGCTGTTAGAATTGTAAGTTGTGGGACTACAGGACAAAGATGCAAAGAAAAAATGCAAGTGTGTTATGCTTTGATCAAATGAAGACATGTTAAATGAAATGTTCTTAGTGTTAATAAATATAGATAAATAATGTGAGGACTAGTGGGCATGGAGGGGAGAGAGATGGAGGGAGGGGGCTGTTCTATACAAAAGGAAGTAGTTGATCATCCCGAGCAAATGCTCAGAATATTTATGAAAATAATGAAAAATGTTTTTATCCTTTGTAATATGGACAAATTATCAGCAACAAACTACACCATCAAAACTGGTGGTCCCATTGTGAAAGGTTTTAAAAGATAACAAACATGTAAATGTGGATCTTTGACATTTTCCTGTCAAAAGGCCTGTTCCATACATACTTTACATACAAACAAATGATATTAATCTTGACCAATAACCAGAATTCCAACCTCTAAAAACTGATAAAATCTTACCCTTGGTTTAAAAAAAAATGGTCAAAGTTTACACTAAATTAATCTCATAAAATTCCCCCTAAAATTCGACAAAGGGCTAGAAGGGACAGCAGCTCAGATGTAACCCTCCTTATTATGATAAATAGTCACAACTTGGTGCCAGAACTAAAAACCTTACAAATCAGACTTCAAGTGAGTCACAGGGACAGCATCGTACTTGCAGTTTTCACTGAAGTTTTCTTCAAACCATTGTTTCCAAGCAATTGCTGTTAGTTAGCTAATCATGCATTTAAGAAATTAAGAAACTAATTCAAATGACAGCAGCTCGGAAGAAAGGAAAAAAGAGAATTTTCATGCTTTATTTCTTGCCCTGTATTTTTTGTATGCATACAGAGTTAACAACTTAACCCCACTGAACACAAAGAAACTCCACTTTTCATAGGCAATTGGCATGTAAACAATGTGCTTGTTCTAATCTAATCATTTTGACAGTGCTCTTACTACTACTACACTTTTTAAAAAGCTTTATGGCAAAAGTGAATGTTATGAATGAAGTAAGCATCAGCAAAATATGCAATTCTTCCTAAATGACATTTTTAGAAGCTGATGAAACCAACCTTAATAGCCCATCAACAACGCTTCGAGTTTGGGTTGTGGAAGGTGGGTTACAATTCTCCAAGTCCTTCTTGTTCAGCTCTTCAACACAAGCCTCTATCAGCGCATTCATCATCACAGCCTAAAGATAAAACAGACAGCCAACACGTAAGCATTTAAACATTCACATTGGGTTACCCTAATGCACCTTTTCCACTGAGGTCAGTGACATCAATGTCTGGTAATGCTTGGTACATTCAAATGCTTAGATGTTTGTTTGTGTTTAATGGCAATGCTAAGAAATTTGAAATTGTGAATTAAGATTACTGATTACAGCACAGTCTTTGGAGAAGCAGAATTCAATCAAAATAAAAACAAGCATTTAAACACCTTTTGGAAACTTTCAATTAACTTGATTATTGGGCATTTTCATCTTTTGATTGAATAGTGAGTGTTCATACTCTTCATCTGTTGTGTGGTATGTGGATTATGTTGTGTGTGGATCACATTGCATCAGGTCTTTGGCCTATAACCTTGTTTCCCTTTCATGCAGTAATGTGTGTAGTAATCAAGTCTTTCAAATCAAACATGCATACATATTTGAATATTTTGAACTAACCATGAATAGTCACATATAAGTCAGTGTTTTTGTGGGGACAAAATTATTCATATCATAAATAGTCACATATAAGTCAGTGCTATTATGTGGATGAAACAAACTAAATGGGTTTTTTAAATAGGAATTTTATGTCTTTTGTATTATAAAAAATATGGATCTACATCAATAAATGTAACTTTCACCACTTATCCCAAATACCAAAAAAAAAGTCAAAAGAAAATAGTTTATTTAAAAATTTAGGCACATGCCAAGGAAAGCATACGGAACTCACCTTTGACTTGTTTTCAGCATGGACCCTAGGAATTTGCCACGATTAAAAGTGGGACAGAATTGTGTGGCATTTGTATCACATGGACAACATACTTCAAAGTTACAACTAAATAACACTAATATTTGTTAAGACTTGTAGTATTCCTATAGTATGTAGTACTCCTTTAGTATGTAATACTCCTGTAGTATGTAGTACTCCTATAGTATGTAGTACTCCTATAGTATGTAGTACTCCTATAGTATGTAGTACTAATATAGTATGTAGTACTCCTATAGTATGTAGTACTCCTATAGTATGTAGTACTCCTGTAGTATGTAGTACTCCTGTAGTATGTAGTACTCCTATGGTATGTAGTACTCCTATAGTATGTAGTACTCCTATAGTATGTAGTACTCCTACAGTATGTAGTACTCCTATAGTATGTAGTACTCCTATAGTATGTGGCACTCCTATGGTATGTAGTACTCCTATAGTATGTAGTCCTCCTATAGTATGTGGTACTCCTATAGTATGTAGTACTCCAATAGTATGTAGTACTCCAATAGTATGTAGTACTCCTATAGTATGCAGTACTCCTATAGTATGTAGTACTCCTGTAGTATGTAGTACTCCTATGATATGTAGTACTCCTGTAGTATGTAGTGCTCCTATAGTATGTAGTACTCCTATAGTATGTAGTACTCCTATAGTATGTAGTACTCCTATAGTATGTAGTACTCCCATAGTATGTAATACTCCTATAGTATGTACCTGTTTGGAAAAGATCTGCAACAGCTTGCTGTATTTTTTGCCACTTTCTTCTGCATCAAATTCCATCCACAGACACGGAAGGCATTCACTGCTTGACTTGTTGGGTTCCGTGTACTCCCATGAAAACTGGTCATACATTAATCCCAGCAGCAGCTCCTGTATAAAACAAACAAATAAAGTGTCTAAAGCAGTATAATCAAGAAAAAGAGACACCACTGAACTTTCAAGATATACATTCAAAAACCTATGATTATCTATAGCATGACAATGTTGATTCCCTCACAAGTCTTTTTCGGATCTCATATAAATTTGATCTGAGTAAAAATAACAAACAAACAATGACCTCAGTTATTTACACCTCTCCCAGTCTTTGATAGGTCCGTCCACTAAGTTAAAGCCAATTTTCCCGGTTTCCATGGCGCAAGCAGATAAGAGCACATGACTCCCCCTAGAAGGGACACCAGTCCATTGCAGGTTAACTCCCCAGCAATGCAGCACTCCCGGCAGGGATCAAACCAGGTCAGTCCTCTTAGTCTTTACAACTCCTCCCAGTCTCTCAGAAAGTATAACATGAATGTGCTGCATCTTACCTGTTTGCTGGCATCCATTATGAAGATTCCTTGTCTGTTGAGACCGACTAGTACTGGTCTGTCTGGATTGTCCCGTAGCCCCATTCCAGTGTGACTTTTTTCTATCTGACCGGTGAAGAATGTACACCTGCAAAAAATGTAAGTTCAAAATAATTCCCAGGCTGGTTTGGTTTGCTTGTTTGTTAATGTTTAACAGCACCGCAACAATCAGAGTCAAATGTACCAAGAGGGTGGTAAAAACATAAGGTGCAAGAGTCAGGACAGAGAGGAATGGGAGAGGGAAAAGGGAAAGGAAGGAGAGAAAAATAAAAATAATTAAGGAGCAAATGAAAAGGAAGGAAGGATAGGATGGTAGGATCGAAAAAGGGGGAAGTGTGGGTCAGGATTAGATCAGGTGGAATAAGTTGCTATTGCGGAGGAAGGCGATCATGAAGAGATTAGAAATGGAGATGAAGGAGGAAAGGGATGATCTGGAGTTGAGGTATAAAGGACGGGTTAAGAGGATATGTTTGATCGAGAGATCGGTGTTGCAAGTAGGGCAGAGAGTTGTAGGAGAGTGTGAAAGGAGATAGGAGTGGGTGAAAAAGGAGTGACAGAGGCGGATGCGGGTGAAAACAACGTCCTCTCTATGATTGCGACTGTGCAGGGGAGGGTTGGTCCTGACTTTAGGATTGATAGTGTGAAGTTTGTTACTGGTCTCAAGATTCCAGGAGTCTTGCCAGGTCTTCCTGAGTTAGCTGGAAATGGTGAAGTGGAAGTCAAGAGTGCGGAATAAGGATAGTGAAATGTGGTTCAAAAGAGCGTTTTTTGGTGGCTCTGACGACCCTCTCGTTACCAGGGATGACGAGGTGGCTGGGGATCCAGAAAAAGAAAATTTTTTTCCCTGAGGAAGAGTGAGCGTGTAGTTTGTTTAGGATTTGTAAGATTAGTGGATTAAACCAGAACATGTTAAGGATGCCAGTGACAACGGATTTTGAGTCAGAGAAGATGACGAAGCGGGGGCAGAATGAGAGTTCTGTGAAGTTTAAAGCTGGGAGGAAAACCTTTGCTTCAGAAGAGTAGATGAAGGCTCCATCGTGTAACCTTGAAGAAAGGGTGAGGCCAAGACAGGCGATGGCAGTGGCGGCTGGAGCCTTCTCATGTGAAGCCATCAGAGGAAGGAGTAGTCGTGGAAATGTCTACTGAGTTGGCAGTAATTCCCAGGCAAAGAGAAAATTCTTTACCTTTGAGACTTATCTCCTGATAAGATAATCATACAAGCAAACAGTTACACAACCTAGGTAATCAGCTTTCCTATACTTAATCAAACACAGGCTGATAAAACTGCGCATTTGAATAAAACAAATCAATTGACAGTACCACAATTTTTCAATGCACATAACAGCTGACAGCACGTTACATTGTTTTGCCGAAGGAACAAAATCTGCTTTAAACAATTATTGCTGCATCAGCTTTACAAAGGTTCATGCTGAGGCATTTCTGATTTCAAGCAAATAAATACTCTCATGTTCACTTACCCATAAAATGGCAATTTCCAACAAAACTGCATGAACAGCTGCATCCCATCCATTTTGGTTTGGAGCTTCTCTGATAAATTGTCCCAATGTTGAAATATTCTCTGTTCCAGGATTGCAGCCGCTGCAGAGATGCTTTTGCCTCGTAACCATGACCACCGGTTGGTCTCTTTGACCATACACGCAGGAAGATAATCTTTAAGGTTGTTCCTGAAGAAACAGACCATAAAAAGAGTTACTAAATATCTGATATTCAACTTAACCAAACACTCTATGGAATGAGGTGGTACCCAGGTTTCCAATTGACTGCCTGGAAGTTGATGAAATTATGAACAAGGACAATGATCTGCAATGAGTGCTGAAATATCTTATGAGCACACATTACGAAATCATAGAGGAGCATACTCCATATCCCAATAGCAGTGTTGGCTGAAATATCTTATTAGCTCACATCACGAAATCATAGAGGAGCATACTCCATATCCCAATAGCAGTGTTGGTGATACCTGGAACAGTCTTTCCAATCTTCTTTTGATATCTGAAACCAACCAATCAGAATTAAACTCTTACCTCAAGAACCCACTAGCATGCCTCTCAGGGTCATATTTTCCATGGGTCAACCATGCCATGATGCCCCCTAAGTACTCGTAATCTTCTCCCTCGCATGGATAGTTGCCTTCAAGTATGTTTGACTTAGCCTCATCGAACAACCAGCTCAGCATCTTTTGGTCTTTATACAGCTAAAAAAAGGACACAAAGTATATATTCATGAAATAATAAAGAATTATCTGTCATTTTAGATGTGCAGCACCTGTTATGGGTACCCAGAAGAAGTTTTGCCTTCTTGTTTTCTAAAGAAAATAATTATAATTTAACTTTTGGAGACAATAGTTAAAACAATTAGCAGAAATTGACAACCAATTAAAACAATTCACAACAAATTTGACTTTCACTTATGAGCAATGTGGAGTAAATAATAAATTTGTTTTGTTTGGAAGAGTGACAATGATTCATATTTATCCTCCATTTTCATATTATGATTGAGGGAAAATTTATATTGCTAAAAAGAGGAAAACTAGTCATTGCTTCACTACAATTTTGTTGATACAGATCAGCAAAGCAGAAACAAAGAAATAAGGTTATGTCACACTTTATATACAATGAGAGTAAGAAATGTGTACCCAAAAGCTTAATTTTAATGAAAATAATACAAATGCCATTGTGAACAAAACATTGACCATTTCATGAGTCATAATTACAACTTGAGAGGGTAATTTCTCAATTTTTCCAGATTTTTAGAAAACTAAATATTCGTGCACTCACATATTGAAGTATATAGCATAAATACAGGTGGTGGATCAAAACTATGTTTTCAGTCTTCTCATTCTGTCTGAAAATCATGCAACTTAACTTTGCAAACAATCATTGTTTTGTCTTCTTGTAAACATCCCTTCCATTAAGATAACCCTAGGACAGTTCACATCAGACAAATAAACAGACACCAATTAACAGAGCACTTCTCAGCTAGTAAATCTACTTCCTCCATATTTCAAAGATTATTTATAGATGAAGAAACAAAACCATGATAAACAGCTGTCCAATGAGAAAAACATCCTGATAGAGGATAACACCATAAACAAACCAGATATAAAAGGTCACTTAAATAGGAGTTGATAAATCTACCAGGACCAGGCTGTGTTATCTACATCAGGAAGAAGCTGTTAGCCAAATCCATCATCCGCCATGATTACAGACACTTCAGATTTGACAATCCATGAAAGATATCATCACACTCTTTCAAGAGACTTCCACTGCACTTGATGAACCAGTCAAAGTCAGTTAGGTCACATGATTAGCGCTTGATTAATGGTTTTAGCTATCAGTGTTAACTTGTGATACATTCTTAACTAGAATTTTAAATCAGTGTGCTTTCAGTCTGTGAAATCAACGTGACTCTATTACACCCAACTGACTTGATATAGCTGCGTGTAATTATTCACACTGCTCTTGTAATATGTAATGTCCTATCTTTTATTCAAACTTGTTTAAACTTCTGAATCAAACAACTGACTTACAGTAACATCCATCCTCAAAGGCAAAAATAAACCCCAAAACTAAATTTCATAGCAAAGACCAAGATTTCTAAAATCCCAGCAGCATCCACCTTTCCATGGCTTCTTTTCCTCAAAGATTGTTTTAGAGAGGGTTGGGTTCTGTGCAAATTCTGATCATATTTTGTCATGAAAAGTGGCAATATTCATTTTTGTATATTGTACCATTTTTCTGTACTTTTTATCATCATATTGCCAAAAATGCAACTGAAACTGACAATCTGGAACTTGACTATATAAGAATAATTTTATGAATCATCAAAGGTAAGTTGTGAAGATTTTTTTTAAAAGAAGTACAAACATAATTTTTAGAACCCATCTTAAGAATCATTTCAACCTGCACAATCAATGGCGGCACCAGGATTTGGGTCATTGGAGGGGGGGGGGCAGCGAGGGGAAATTTGTCTCATAAGGGGGGCAAAAGCCTATAAATTGGACAAAATATGTCACTTTGCAAAAAAAATTGGGAAGAAAGTGGGGGAAAGTGATCTCATGGAGGCAAATGCCACCCCCTTCCCCCCCTCCCCCTTGTAGTGCCGCCACTGTGCACAGTTCACAAATAAGATCTGACCTCATGCACTATCATCAATACTGGTATACTCACTTGCATTTCCCTTCCTTTATCAAGAAAAGCGTTTCTTTGAAAACAAATCACTGGTTCATCTGCCAAAAAAAATAATAAAACATTTAATTGAGCAAAAAACAGAATACATTATTCTGAAGTCATGGTACCAAAAACAACTGTTCATAATATTTACATATATGATACCAGGTCTCATTCACATATCAAAAAGAAATACAAAAAAAGGTGAGAAGTTGTAATCCATCAAAATCACCTTCTTTAGATAATACCACTTTTACAAATCCCCTGATTTAGGAAGCTCTCACCTTTGTTTACGTTGCCTAACATGTGGTCTTTTTACATGCTGAATGTGTCATTCTCATTAAAGCCACCAAAGTTAGGGAAATGTGTCACAGTTTCATGCACTCATCATAAATCTTGTGTTGGTATGACGCACTCCTCCTACCTACCGCAGTAACTAACAGGCTCAAGAGGGCAACCATTGTGCTCAAGATGATTTATTTCACTACCATCTTTAAGCCTGCATGGATTTCAAGGGTTTTTAAAACTGAAATCATTCAATTCTCTAGTGAAGAGCCTTGGAGAGAGGGGGGTGGGCTATGGCAAGGAAACATATTACAACGGCTAAACAAGTCCATTCTTAAATGCATTTGGCACTATCATACATTTTTTTTTTAAGATGGCTATCAACATCCTTAATTTTCAGTCACAAGTTTTTAAAGCACTTCTTTTCACATTAAATTATTTTAAATACTAATTGTTTTTAATAGCACATAGTTAGTTGTACTCATACCTAACTTTATATTGAAATCAATTTACTAACTAATGTACCTAGATGTTGTTTGTTATAATCTTTATGTATTGTGATTTCCTTTTTGTATGATACTTTATCTTATCTCTACCGTCAGTTGTTTTACCCTCACAAGTACATGCACAATCCATCCCAATTAGATTTGTTGGAATATGGAAACAGTTAAAAGTCCCCACTAGAGAGATGGGCAGCCAAATCAAATCAACGTTCCAATTTTACAAGGACAATTGTCTTCATTACCCATCATCTCAATGACTCCGCTGGAAAAAAACACAGCTGTTGCAAGCTTTGTTAGCTCCATGGAAACAAATGTTTGTTTTTTTCATTCTTCCGTGATAAAGAAACATGATAGACAAGAGGTTGAAGACAGGTATAACTCTCCTTCATCAATACACAAAATTAATCATGGCACCTTCCAGATGATGTTCCATCAGTTCGGAAGAAACTATGACTCATCTTTCTCTACATAAATCTCCAGTGACGAGAGTCTTCATTAATTGAATTTTGTCACGGTTCTTCTTGCTAATCAGGGTAAAACTATGACCGTGGTGTGTGTACAATGGCATTCTGTAAGCAGCATATCAATGCTTATTACAGCGCTTTAGCCTGTAAGAATCAGTCAGCTTATTAGTTCGTTTAGGAATGTACTAGTTTAGAGTGCATTTTGTAAGATTCGGTTTGGGTGAGATTTCAGTACTTAAATATTCTGTCATGCCTTCTGCTACATGCACACAAATAAGAAAAAAGTAGGTAACTCTTATGAAAGCAGAATAAAAGTTTGGTGATAAGATTTCTCATATTTTTGTCAAATTTGTCATGACAACTTATCATGTAAGTCAAACAAAAAAGTGTAGTTTTCATAAAAGTAATCTTCACTTTTTGGAGACCATAGTGCACACTAACAGAACTTGAAAGATGTTGTGAGATGAGCTCACCTTGGGCCTTTTGCTCATCTGTGGATGAGGTGAACTTGTCCAGCAGGTCTGACCACATCCTACATAACCTGAACGGGATGTGATGTGGCTTCAGCTGTAATTCTGATAAAAGAGATAAAATACAACATTTTATAAAGATGCAAAAATATAACCGTTTAACATTTTAGAATAGAAAATAGCAAACTCAGTGTGAAGTGGTATTTTGATCATTAAACAAAGCCTAAAAATTCATATAGATTTCCAAAATCTGGAATGACCATAAACCCAATGCCATACACAACACATAAAAACATAACAGTACTTGAATGCCTGATGCAAATACCCAGGGTAAGTACATTGCATGCATGGGCAGCAATGTATAGCTTGTAATTTCTATTTTCTTCTGAATTTGTTACAAAAGCAAATGAACAAGAATCAGCAATGCATAACAGAAATAACTGGGTTCTGCATGTCATTCCATACGAATTCACTTCCAAGTAATTACAACAGGAATTTGTCACATACAGTAGTATTTGTCAGGGCACAGGCTTGATGATCATGAAGACCAGAATATTACTGCTATTGCTTCATTGAAAACACATACACAAGTCAATCCATATGGTGAACTGGTGCCTGAGTTGTTACTAGCTTCTTCTTTATATATATATATATATATATATATATATATATATATATATATATATATATATATATATATATATATATATATATATATATATATATATATATATATATATATATATATATATATATATATATATATATATATATAATATATATATATGTACATATATATGTACACATATATATATATATATATATATATATATATATATATATATAATATATATATATATATATATATGTATATATATATATATATATATATATAATATATATATATATATATATATATATATATATATATATATATATATATATATTTATATCTATTTATATCTATATATATATATATATATATATATATATATATATATATATATATATATATATGTATATATATATATATATATATATATATATATATATATATATATATATATATATATATATATATATATATATTTATATCTATTTATATCTATATATATATATATATATATATATATATATATATTTATACATATATAGATATATATAGATATATAGATATATATATATATATGTATGTATGTATGTATGTATGTATGTATGTATGTATGTATGTATGTATGTATGTATGTATGTATGTATGTATGTATGTATGTATGTATGTATGTATGTATGTATGTATGTATGTATGTATGTATGTATGTATGTATGTATGTATGTATGTATGTATGTATGTATGTATGTATGTATGTATGTATGTATGTATGTATGTATGTATGTATGTATGTATGTCTTATAATTTCAATAGCTGGTACTTTTTATTTTATTTACTGTGGTTGAAAACGTTTTTTTTTGTAGTTTTTTTTAAGCCAACAGTGGCAAACATAAAGCTGTTTACTATAAAACTTGATAACCATCTAATAGAAAAATATCTGCAAAAAATTATACATTATGAATCTATGACTAGGATATGAATACCTAGAGAAGCAAGTTAGGTAATCTAGAGTAATCTTATCTCACTACTTAGAAAATGAGTCTCAATAAAAATCCCTCCTTTCGTTTTTTAATGTAACAACTGAAAGAGACACAAGACATGATAATGGTTAAGATTTGAGCTGAGAAAATTCAATACTTGTACCATCCAGACATTTAAGCATTCCTGAAGGTTATTCATAAAAGTCTGAAGATTTCCACAAATCCATCAAAAGGATGACTAGGATATAAAAACACATCAATTTGAGAGAAAAGTTGGAACAGATAAAAAGACATACGATCCCTAATGTTTGGAGAGAAAAAAATTATAAATAAAAGGAAGTGATTCAGAGGCCTTACTTGGTAAATGCACAAGTAATAAATACGGGCTGCTTGAGAACAGTCATTTAGGACTGAAGGACATTATTTACGGCACAAGGATCTATCCTGGACTCATTGTGCGGGTTTATAGCATATAGTAGCTTCCTGGTAATAGCTGTAACTTCATTGCAGCATGGAGATAAAACTCCATGATTGCAGATACATGCACAGTATGTAAATCAATACCATCATCCTACATACTGGAAAACATTTCTTAATAATCCAAGTTGTTGATTTTGTCTTATCAGTCTCTAAATTAATTTCTTGGGAGGTTCAATAAATGAAAGAAATGTTTTAGAATGAAATGAAGAGTATCATAGACCTACAGCAAAATGAAACTAATTTTTTGTTGCCATGACATCCAAAACAACTACATATAAATATTTATACATGATTTTGCCAATTGTTTAGATTGATAATAAAAGCTGATCATCCTGCAGATATTTGTGGTTTGTTATCACAACATGTTTGTGAAACAGGGTCCTGCAGTGCTCTGCCTTCATGGTCTACAACAGTGTAAGACAGGCTTGCTCAGCCCAGTTTACATGCGCTGTCTACTTTTTAAGAAACCGAACCAATTGGTGAATAACATTCAGCTTTACTAGGATTATTATATAATCCACAAATACATGTACAGTAAAACTGCTTCACTCACAGCAGAGAAAACCTTGCTGTTACACACCCTTCACCCAACCAAGGTATTCACCCCAAATACAAAGATTATACAACCTGAATTACTAATTAGTTGAATTCTCCTGCACTAAATGTTTTTCCATACTCAACATTCACAAACACCCAGTAAATAGCATTGACAATTTCACATACAGTACTTTAATAAGTAAAACCAGGGAGTTGTTAAAAACTCCCTGGTAAAACAGTTTGGCAGCTTCTGACAAAACACAGCTAGAATGCTACTTAATTGCCCCACAGAGATTGAACACCAATCATACCATTTCTAAAGGAAACCCATGTGGCGTATGATTTATTGTGGAACAGATGTAAGTATTTTAGTGATGTGGAGTGTTTATGCATCACTTCAGTAATGCCATCATAGTCTAGAAGCCTGGGAAACACCTGCAGATCACACATCACTTTGATCTTGTCTTCTATTTATGACAGACCATTCCTTTACTTCTTCTTTCTCCCGCTATAGTTGATCAAGGTTCAAAGGAATTTATCTCACATGCTTGAGAAGTTGTCTCTTATTGTATTTTATCCTTTCTATTCAAAATCATATCTGTCTCGGCAACCATACTATATATTTTAAAATAGTATATGATTATCAATACATCAATATGTCTACTGCTAATAAAGCTGATTTTGTAATCTTAATTTGAAATGTTTGTTCTTAAAACTAATTTTCCCCAGCTCTAGCAGTAATAATGGTTTTATGTAAAGAATACCCATTGATGACGGCCTTAACAAGAATATAATCAAAAATGTGAATTTCATCAAACGTTTTAATTTACAGATTTTGGTTTATTTAAAAAAAAACCTAAGTTTGATATATTAAAATGAAGTGTGTCTCTTCATAAAACTCTTTTCATACATTTTGATTGACAAGTCTACCTCTTAGTGAGATGACAATTTTAATTATTACATCAATCATAATTTTATTTTTCTTATCGACTAATAGACCTTTGAACCATTTGAAGATCCTGTACTGCAGCTGCAGAATTCAAATTGTGTACTGTACATGCAATATATCACGTACTGCATTACTGCAAAATGCATTCAACCGAATCCTACCAAGAATACCTCATATGAACATGCTTAATACAATGCTCATCAATGCATTCAGGCTTGACATATGTGCTCAGACCCCTAGCTTGATTTAAACAAGGGCAGGATGCTAGACTTGTTGAGGGGCACATTAATGCGTGCACAAAGCACTGCGTCTTTTTGACATGCAGTAGGACCCCCTTAAGGCTCAATCCCCTGGTAAAGAAGCTCAGGGATTTCAGCTATAATCATACCTCAGAATGAAACTGATCTGACTAAAAAGGACCATTAATGAGCCAAACAGGACAATTGCTTACTATGATATCATTCTGTCTTCTGTATCCATGTAAGGTATTTCATATATATTAAGATTATTAAAATAAAAAAATAATTTTTTGTTATATTATTTTTCAATTTTTCAATTTTTTTATTATTTTTCTCATGAGGGGAAGGGCGGACCCCAGGGGGCAGGGCGGGCCCACTGGGGTGGGACAGGCCACCCCTATGAAACAGCGGCTAGGGGTTTGGCTATGTGTCAGCTTAAGCAGACATTCAGCTCTATAATCTTGGAAGTGTTTATCTAAAGAATAACCAATATACTGTATTAACTGATTTAACAATGTCTGAATGCCTAAACCCACTGCTGTAAAAGAGTTTTTTTTTACATTTGCAAAGCCTTAATGTCAAAGTAAGTGTAAGATAAGCAGCTTAAAATCATTGGTGATGTAACATCTACTTTAGTCCTTGGGACCTTCTCTTAGAATAGGATTTGTGAGTATTTGTGAGTATTATTGTATTATGGGTCAAGGGGTGATACAACTACACAACTATGTCTCCCATCACTGCTCCATGGCTTCTGCCCTTTGAATGACACATTCACACATTCAATGAATTCTCATTTAACAAAATTGATATTCATTTAACTCAAAAAAGTAATTAATCAAATTTGAGACATTTGTAACATGCAGAACATTTTTATTCTCATTAGAATGAAAGTGGCATTTTCCTGATAAGATTCAATATCATATATTTTCATTCTGTATGCGTCACAACAATTGTATTATGCATACAATTTTCTGTTTGATACAAATTTTGATCAGGTCTGATGCCACAATCAATCTGTCACATATAGTTATATGAAAGTCTTACCTATTTTTGAATAAGATAAATTTCAATATTTCTTTCACAAGATTAAATTTGTTATAAATATATATCGCTTTGGTTGGTATCACAAGTATCACGCTGTTCAAGTATCAACAAACAGCATGTATAATGAATAGCTCTGTATGGTGGGTTACCGTTATAAGCCCTGGGCAGGAATTAATACTGTATGTGATAAATATAACTTAACCTACAGGAGTGACACATGTAAATTACCTCAGAAGTAGCACACAACAATTTAATTTTCAATGATGCTTATATGTAGCGAAAGACTCTCTGGCAATGTAAGTGAATTAAAGCTGATTGGTTAAAGTAAAGATGCACATTTAATTACATTATTTTTTCTCTTTCAAAACTAAACACATAAGAATAGTCATTCAATATTACCTCTTACAGTTTTACTATGTAATTCAATTTCTTTAATTTGCTATTACCCATCGACTGCAGTGCACCAGCAGGCTATATGAGTTTGCAGTGTGCCAGTATGTTTGCTTAGTGTCTGCAGTCAAACAATTGCTAGTATGCAATTTAAGGAGTGCGTGCAACTTTAGTCATGGGGCTAGAACTTGAGTATATATAAGTTACCCACCATATACTTTTATGTTTATGCATTAAAGGAACCAAAAGACTATTTACTACATGTATTCACCAGTATGAGTACAAACAAATGTATTTTCTAATAAAATAGCTCATTTCAAATTATGTTATACATTCAAAACCTACAAAGAGATCAGTCACTAAAGCCCTGCTACTATAAAACGACTGAGTTGATTAAATGTCATCAGATGAGTTTTTGATTTCCTGTGAAATACTGAATGAACTTTGACCTAAAAAGTATAAGCTTCATATAATATTTACTTAACTACCAAATTTCTTGAAATCCGCTTGATTCATCATGTGACATCCTAGATAAGGGATTTTCCCCTTTCTTACTGTATCAATATGGGTCACAAATAAGTTCCACATTAATGAGAAAGGTATAATCCAATTATTAAGCTTACACCTACATCTACAGTAGGCCACTTCTAGAAATTGCCACAAAACAATAGAAGAGAAACCACAATGAGATAAGAGGTTGTTTGTACTTCTAGATTCCAAAAATAAAGTCTTTGAAATGATTTATTTACTTTTTGCACTGTCAATAAGGATGTAAACTGGCAGGCAGGCAGAGAAACAAGTATCTGTCTTACAACAGAGCATTATCACAGAGCTGCCATTTCAAGCTATCTGATGTCTTTGCCATTTGTGTTAACATATATATATATATGTTAACAGCTGCATGTAAATCCTTAATACAAACAAGCAGTCCAATTTACATAAAAAACTTCTGTGCTTATGTCAGTAACAGCAGGAAGCATAGTAATATTAACAAGATGTACAAGATCGTGTCCTATATTTACTCCTTTCCTAATGGCAAATACAACTTTTGATGAACGCCCATTCAAATGTAATGTTTTTCGTCCTGCAAAGACAGCTCTATTTACATTACTTCTTGATAATAATGGTTAATTCTAGTAAGAAATAGATGCTAGTTTGTTAGATGAGGACTTAACAGCACCACGATACTCGAGCCATGTATGCCCGCACATCACGTCGGTGCTTATCCCCGGAGCACATGACTCCCTCTGGACAGCACCAGTCCATCACATGTTAACTCTGCAGCAGTGCTGATACTCATTTTACAGCAGAGTGAACTGGAGCAAGTAGAGTGAACTGAAGCAAGTAGAGTGAACTGGAGCAAGTAGAGTGAACTGGAGCAAGTAGAGTGAACTGGAGTAAGTAAAGTGCCTTGCTCAAGGACACAATGCAGCACTTATGCAGCACTTATGACAGGAGGTGAACCTGTCATCTTTGGCAAATGTGCAATACTCATTAACCACTGCTCCTTAATTTTCATAAGGGATTTAATACCAATGATTTAATACCAATGATTTAATACCAATGATTTAATACCAATGATTTAATACCAATGATTTAATACCAATGATTTAATACCAATGATTTAATACCAATGATTTAATACCAATGATTTAATACCAATGATTTAATGCTCTACTTTTTTTAAGGTCTTAGAACCAACTGTGTTATGAAGCTGGTTTGTCATGACCTTTCCTAGTACTGAAAGTCCACCTCAGGCATAAATATCAGCATAAATACCCCATGGTGGCCCTAATGTTAGTCATCAGACAACTTATTCAGAGAAGAATTTAACCATGACACTTCCAGTTGTAACTAAGTAGTACTTAAGGGGCTGGGTTACATACATAGGGCATCATTTTGCGTTAACTTTGGAAATAAAAACCTTGAACTTTTGAATGATGCATTCAACCCCATTCCCCACCCAATTACGTCTCTTGTCCCATCCAATTACGTCTCTTGACCCACCCACTTACGTCGCTTGTACCATGTACAGTATCAACTATCAAGACATCAAGAAATACAACAATTGTTATGCTACTGGATGAACTTTAATCATTTTACTTTATCTTACTCAATCGTAAATCTTATCACCATGCACCATGACACACACCAAAACAAATTAGCCACAAATAACATATCAATATTTCATGTCAACATTAAGCAGCAGACAAAAGACATTTCAAGTTTCAGTGTCAAGTTTCAGTGTTAACTGAAATCTTACTCTTCAATCCTAAAGATAGATTTCAGGACTGGAAGTAACTTTAAAGAAATGCACAAACCTTCAGCCAAAACAAAACTTATAACTCAATTTTTTACATATTGCCTTGGTGTAATAGATGTAAGAGATTTTTGTATTACAACTCTGTTGTGCAGATTTGTGCAAACTAGTCAAATGAATGATTAATACTGAACTCCTTTTTAAATAGGCGTTTAAGACCTGATGCTTTCCCTAGAAATTGAAGTTTTTTCTTTAGAAAACTCTTGGAATGCACAACAAGAACTGGCACATTGCCTCCCAACCTCAAAGCATGGTGGTTAAAGCCAGGTAAACAGTGTATGTCAAAGACAAGGGCAAAACAAGAAGGTTAATGCTTTCTATGAAGTCATGCATTCATAGAAAACAGTTCCTGGCAGAGACTATTAATAACAGCTCCCTGGTTAAGGGTAATGACATTTCTAAAACCAATCCTTACATTTTACCTGCAAACTTACCACCTGCTGCTGATATTTCACATTTAATTTCTGTTTCAGGTCATAAGACAAGAATTTTTAATGGTTTGAAATTCCAATGTTTCTTCACTGAGTTTCCCCACTGAGTTAAAACCATTATCACTAGCGTTGTTCGGTAGTGCATCTTTCACACAACATGTAGTGTTGCTAGAAGAATCCTGGTAGTGCAACTACTACCGGATTTCTCTCAACATTTCATCTATGGCTCAAAGTATGTGGCTGTCATTGCATAGGCCTACATGTACTTTACACACAAAGTCAAATGTAACAAACACAATTATCAATTAAAACACATCACAAATAAATATTTGGGCATTTATTTTTTCTTCAAAAAAGGCCCAAAAATAAAATAAGAAACCTTTGAAAATCCCATCTTGCACTACCTCACTCATACTCAACACGTCTAAATATACGTTGAAAGAAATTGGGATTCCCCACCTGCCGCTAGCGCTGCAGTAAGCTTACACTGCAGACTGCAGACCGTACTTGGCCTATGCAAATTACGTACTGCACAAGTCAGTCCATTATTTTGCAATCTGGCAACCCGTCAAAAAAAAGTTTTTCTCAATGAAACTTATTTCCAGTCATGTCCGTTTTTTACTGTACAAGGCTAACCCACTGCTCTCACTCTAAAGACTGGTCCCACTGCACAGTGTACTAAACATGCAGTGTACATTACATAACATTGTGTTGTACATTGCATTATTAAGGCCTTAACCATTCATGTGCACATGTTCAGAGCTTGCAAAATTTATCATGTTTAATCGATCATGGAAGTTTTAAAACTTAAACTTGCGGTTGTACACAGCCCTTTCAGCCATTTTCAAGGCAATTTTCCTGTAACAATATGAAGATGCAACTTCATTTTTACCAATTATTATTGACTGGAGGTATTTTTTAGGCATTTTGAAAGGAATTTCATGCCATGTAAATCATTTGACTTGGGCCTAGGCCCTAGTGTTAGAACTAGTGTATATGAAAGAGTTCAAAGTTAGTTCATGAATGACCAAGTGATAAGTAACTTGTGTGCTTGCCAAATACTGAAATTTATTTGAATTCTGTTAGAATAAGTTGTTTTTAGTATGAAATATTAAAAAAAGAAGACAACAAAAAATGACTTTTTGACATTTATTCACCTAATTTTTCTCTTAAAAACCAAGATAGATAGGGTTTTTTTCACAGTTTTTTTTCACTCCCAGAATTCCCGGTTGTAGTTACAAATCCTTGTTTTGGGATTGCACAATACCGAGATTAGGATACTGGGACATACATGACTACCGGGATCCCGCACAATGATAATTATCACCGGATAATGGCTGACAGCAATTAAACAAGTTTCTAACAACTCCAAGTGATGTCTTTGCTTGCTTCTTACATAATATAATTTTCAAACTTTTCAATTTCATAAATGCACCCATTGACTGAAATAAAGACTTTGATAAATCCTTTATCTTTTAAATCTTTACCTGTTACTGTCACTTCATTCATCAAAGAAGGCTGATTTTCATTTCTTGTCCCCACCCCCTTTTTCAGTTTCCTGTATTTATTTCAGTCCCATAACAACACTTATGTGAACATTCAACAATTGATTTTAATGAATCAAAACAAACTTACGGAGAAGAGGTGAGACAATCCAAAGAGCGAACATGTCTTTTGCTTCAGGTGGGACACAATACCATTCCTCCACTTTAGCGAGGAGGTCTCCAGCACTTTCCGTCCATGCATTTTCAAGGTATAACTCATGACCAGAACCATTTTTCATGAATATACATACTTCTAAAGCTGTAATGAGAAGGGGGGAAAAATACATTATAAGCATAGATTCAACAATGATGGTTTAAAGTTTAGAAAAAATTAATAGCTGCAATTCTCCAAGTGAATAAGATACAAATTTATGATCTCAAAAGCTAAATACAGTAGCTCTCTTTTTTCACGGAAGTTCATAGTTTCATTTCAATTTTGTCATAATTGTATAATCAATTGTCAGCAACAATAGCTTGAAAAAAATTCAGCGATTCCCTTTAACAGCATTATAATTTGACCATCTCAATCAACCCTTCAAGGATCGCAATGTTCTGGAAGTCAACAATATGTTTGAATCTGATCAACCCTTTGAGGGCCAGCATGTTCTGGAAGTCAACAGTATGGCTGAATCTGATCAACCCTTTGAGGACCACCATGTTCTGGAAGTCAACAGTATGTCTGAATCTGATCAACCCTTTGAGGGCAATATGTTTGAATCTGATACCTGAATCTGATCAACCCTTGAGGACCACCATGTTCTGGAAGTCAACAGTATGTCTGAATCTGATCATGTTTTGGAAGTCAACAGGACCACCATGTTCTGGCTCAATCTGATCAACCCTTTGAGGGCCACCATGTTTTGGAAGTCAACAGTATGGCTCAATCATAATCAACCCTTTGAGGACCACCATATTCTGGATTTCAGCAGTATGTCTAAATCTGATCACCTTTTTGAGGGTCACCATGTTCTGGAAGTCAACAGTATGGCTGAATATGACCAACCCTTTGAGGTCCACCATGTTCTGGAAGTCAACAGTATTTCTGAATCTGATCAACCCTTTGAGGGCCACCATGTTCTGGAAGTCAACAGTATGTCTGAATCTGATCACCTTTTTGAGGGTCACCATGTTCTGGAAGTCAACAGTATGGCTGAATATGACCAACCCTTTGAGGACCACCATGTTCTGAAAGTCAAGAGTATGGCTCAATCATGATCAACCCTTTGAGGGCCACCATGTTCTGGAAGTCAACAGTATGTCTGAATCTGATCAACCCTTTGAAGGCTACCATGTTCTGGAAGTCAACAGTATGGCTGAATATGACCAACCCTTTGAGGACCACCATGTTCTGGAAGACAACAGTATGGCTCAATCATGATCAACCCTTTGAGGGCCACCATGTTCTGGAAGTCAACAGTATGTCTGAATCTGATCAACCCTTTGAGGGCCACCATGTTCTGGAAGTCAACAGTATGGCTGAATCTGATCAACCCTTTAAAGGCTACCATGTTCTGGAAGGCAACAGTATAGCTGAATATGACCAACCCTTTGAGGACCACCATGTTCTGGAAGACAACAGTATGGCTCAATCATGATCAACCCTTTAAGGGCCACTATGTTCTGGAAGTCAACAGTATGTCTGAATCTGATCAACCCTTTGAAGGCTACCATGTTCTGGAAGTCAACAGTATGGCTGAATATGATCAACCCTTTGAGAGCCACCATGTTCGAATCTGATCAACCCTTTGAAGACTACCATGTTCTGGAAGTCAACAGTATAGCTGAATATGACCAACCAACCCCATGTTCTGAGGATGGCCAACCATGTTCTGGAAGTCAACAGTATGGCTGATGATCAACCCTTTGATGTTCAAGTCCAGTATGGCTGAATCTGATCAACCCTTTGAGGGCCAACATGTTCTGAAAGTCAACAGTATGGCTGCATCTGATCAACCCTTTGAAGGCTACCATGTTCTGGAAGTCAAAAGTATGTCTGAATCTGATCAACCCTTTGAGGGCCACCATGTTCTGGAAGTCAACAGTATGTTTGAATCTGATCAACCCTTCGAGGGCCACCAGCTATTAATAGCTCCATGCTTAATGCATGGAGCTATTAATAGCTCCATGCTTGATGCATAGAATTATTAATAGCTCCATGCTTGATGTCATTAGATTTGTTGATTAATTCCAACTACTCCCAAACAGAACCAGTTTTTATGCTTTTACATCGACAGATCCCATTTTGAATTACCCCCAACTCAGGACAAATGGTTTTCACCATATGAGAAATATAGCAACTCAATCTTTGACCTGCTATGTCCAGTTTTGCCCCATTTTCCAATGTAAAATTGCTTTATTCAGCTAATTCAATTTGGCACTTGAACAGGCTCAAAGGGCAACAAATTCTTAGACATAAAAAACTTATGTAAAATCAGCATACTGTTTGTAAGTCAGGTATTATTTTTCAGGTTTGGTTTATATCATACAAAAAATGAAAAACACTTGATAAAGCTATCAAGATCCTTCCTTCACACCCATAAAACACACAATTCAGTTTTAAAGCAATTCGTTACCAAAAAAACAAACAGCCTTGCGTGACAACTAACAATACCTTTTAAACTAAATCAAACTTTTATCCCTTAAACTCTACTGAAGGTCCGTAATTCTAAAGATGGCCTACGGTATCAATCAGGAAATTACTCAACCAAAGCATAAGTGCTAATATACATATACACAATTACTTGATTCTAATATTTCACTTTAATACTTTTTTTGCAATTACATTAGGTTCAACACAGATCTAAAAATTAAACCCTGTGTAAAAGCATGATTCCTTAAACTAAACTACTCATTTACATGTATATTGAAACTTCAAGAAAAAATCAACTAAAAAAACAATATTTTTTAAGAGATTGCGGTATTTCATAGATATTCCTTTTGCATTAAAACTGGGTAAAAGAAACATTGATTTCCTAATAATTGCATGAAAGTACACTGTTTTTAGCACAAGAGTATTTACCTGAACACTGTTTTTTGATAAATTCATGTAATGATGTGTACATTACCTTGGCAGAGCTCTACAGTATTATATGATATTTACTGACCATTAGAGCCATACCTTATCAATCTATTCAAAGCGGTAATGCCATTGGCATGAAGTGGATAGGAAATAATAAACAATTGACACCAGCCACAGACAAGTAATGATCATCTGTACAGCTCTCATCAATTTCCTATAATAAAGGATATTGCCCAGTCTTGCAAATAACCACAACCATTTCCTTACTGTATGTACATGATTCTGTGTTAGAGGAAATATGAAGACACGTAAAGGAATATTCCCATGGATTTTCATTTTCTCATATACATGTATGATAGAGAAAATTTGTAGAAACAAAGTTGTGAAAAATCTATGTTAATATCTTATTCCGTTTAGAAGTTATAACAATGTAAAGAGTGGAAAAATGTTTTTAAAACACATTGTACAGTATAAGTCCTTCAGCTTGGTGATGTCATCAAGGCAATTCCAGCACACTTCTTATGTATTTCTTATCAATTTAATGACACTTTTTTACATTACCGAACAACATTTTAAGTTCATTTTAGAGATATGGTGGAATATATAATTTACAAGAAAGCATTTTTTTTTTTTAGTGTACACATTTACAACGATAAAAAATCCAAATCATTTTAAAAAAAAGACGTTTTGTTGAAATTGTCTCTATGACATCACCAGATGTTGCTAATCAGTCACTTTTGTCGAAATTCAAAAATACCTTAAAATTTTGTAACTCCTAAACGGAATAAGATATTAACAGTTTTTGACCACTTTGTTTCTAAAGATTTTCTCTATCATATGTGAAAAAATACAAATCCATGGAAATATTGCTTTATATGATTTGACAATTTGTAATCAGACAGGAATGGAATATTACCAAATCCAGCCAAGATCAGACAGAATACATTGAAATTAAGTAACATCGTATAAATGCACTTGATGCTTCTTTGTACTACTGTAATTTTAATCTCCCGACTGACATAATATACTTTGTAAAAATTTGTTTAATACCATTCCAGCTATGGTTTCATGTTTATGTTTAATACTCCACAACAACATATGAAGTATCTAGCAATGAAACAATTTGGCCCCACAAAGATAGATATAATGAGCAATGTGTCTAAATCCTACATCAGAAATTTGCTTTTTCATTCAGTTCAATTGATGTACCCAAATGTAAAAACTAGGACACATTATTGCTCTAAAACTAAAAACAGGTCTGGAGCACTTAAAGTGCACAAAACACCATTAAGCATGGAAGATTGATTAGTATTAATACCTGAGCATTGGAGCATCAGTTTTTCACAATTATCTAAAAATATCATAAAATAAGCATCCATGAACACTAAAAAGTCACCACCCAGCTCCCACAGTCATAACAGCCCCAAGTGAGCAACAATGTGCAATTCCTAACAATGGATTTCACACCTACTCCACTTTGTACCAAAATTCAACACTCACAAAAGAAAACTAAATGAAAGAAAATGAAACAAGGATTATTAATTCATGAAACCATATTTGGTCTTCACAACATTTCTGAAATATGAATATCAAACAATCATCATATACATAACATGCTGTTATGTTATCTTGTTATGTTATAAGTGGATGATCTGGTCTAATGTAATATCTTTACAGTGCCCAACATTTCTAGACATTACACTGTAAGTGTTTTCAATATGACATCAACAGGACTAAAGGAATTGTATTAAGTCTGATCCCAAGCTGCTGTAATACTGCATGTGCCTCACACTGTCTCAATATTGTGCAAGCAAATTATTAATTAAATTGAAATTGGAAGAAAATAAGAGAAAATGGCAATGTAAAGACTTGATGATAATGACTAAAATTACAATCAAATACTGACATACTAAAAGCTAGGTTGAGAAACAGCAATCTAATCAGGAAGGACAAATTGACATAAATTTGTCAGTGCAATTTTTATATAGACTGATAGTTATTTTCAATGAGCCATTTAACCCTTTCAAAATCTAATTTCCTCTACTGTACATTGTTCTAGATTCTGTATTTTAATGGCATATTAACAGAAAAACCTTAAAATTGAAGTTACCGTTAAGATATAGCACAAACCAAAGTTTCTTGAAATCATATCCAATTAAAAATCGACATTGCAAAAATTAAATATAATCAATTTAAAAGCTCCAGATGAGTTTAATTTCATTCCAAATATCTGCAGTAAATCACAGCTGATTGGCCTAAAACAATATTTCTTGGAACTTCTTACTGTATCTGCAGTTCAAGCAGATTTCCTCTTATCTGCCTGACCCATGCAATAAAGACTTTAGTGGACTATGGATATTGCAGGAAATTATAGTCTAATCATCTTTTCATTTGATTTAATCAATTAATAGCTCCTTTATTATCAATGCATGACATGCAGTAGCTCCATGGCCAATTACAATGAGCCTTTTCTTACATATCATACATGGGCCATATTTCTTTGTAATCGTTTGGTTAACGGAAGCTGTTTACAACCAAAGATTAAAGAACTAGCGGAGGACAAAATGTAAATTTTAAAATTCTGATGTAACTTGGGTCATCTAAAGTCACATAATCATACAGTAGAGCCCAGCAGCTTTTGCCCCTAGGTCTGGACAGAAATACCAATTACCTGAGCTTGACCCTTCCACAAAGTAACTGTAATGAACAATTTCCACAGTAGTTCATGTTTGACTTGTGTTTAATCAACCCCTCCCCCACTTCCCCTACCACTACACCTATCAATCTAATAACCCCTCCTCCACTTCCCCATAAAATAATCTACCACCACACCTATCAATCTGATAACCCCTCCTTCACTTCCCCCTGAATGGTCTACCAATACACCTATCAATCTGATAACCCCTCCTCCACTTCCCCCTCAATGGTCTACCAACACACCAATCAATCTGATAACCCCTTTCCACTTCCCTCTCAATGGTCTACCAATACACCTATCAATTTGATAACCCCTCCTTCACTTCCCCCTGAATGGTCTACCAACACACCTATCAATCTAATAACCCCTCTCCCACTTTCCCCTCAATGGTCTACCAACACATATCAATCTGATAATCCCTCCCCCACTTCCCTATCAAATGATTTACCAACACACCTATCAATCTGACAACCCCTCCCCCACTTCCCCCTCAATGGCCTACTAACACAGAACACACCTATCAATCTGATAACTCCTCCCCCACTTCCACCTAAAACTGTGCATGACAAAAACTATTTATATCTCTTAGCAAAGTCCTCAATATGAAAGTGTATCTTTCCTTCTAGCATTTACTTTAGATAAGAGGTCCTATAAAAGCATTGGGTCCTGCCTGACCTGATAGATAATTTGAAAGAGAACACACACCTTGCTGCAACCAGCCAATCAAATTCTGACAAAATAACTGATAGCAAACAGTTGGCAAATCATTTATCACTAAAAGCAAATACTTTTGATGAACTACTTGTAAATTAAATTCTTTATGACTGGTGGGTGTGCAAATACATGTGTATGACCTGTTGTCATTCAAAATTTACTCACTCGCTCATGATTGGTTTAGCCACAGGTCATTCTACAAAACTAATATTGACACATTTATCTTTTCTAAACACTTCATGGTCTAAGAGTTTTAACTACAAACTATCTTTAAAATATTATTGTTGAATTTTGTCAAAGAATTATATACATGTAGTATACAATGAAATATAAAGCTATAGTAGGCCTATATTTACAACTTGTAAACATTTTTAGGTTTGTGCAGATCAGAGAATGGAGATACTCCCAAATATCATCTCCATGATCAGAGTTAGTTAAATGACAGACAACTTCTGATGCAACTTCCCTCAAAATACATTTAAATCAAGAAATAGTGGTATTATTTATATCTTTCTAACTTAAACAATAATCTAATTTCCTTGTATGTAAAGCGCTTTTAAATGTTTTTACAAAATTAGCGCTACACAGTACAGGTTAGAACTACCACACGCGCTTACCATGTGCGCTTACCTATAGCCGAACCTTACGCATATCGCAGGTATTACTATTATTATTATTAAATGAATCATGATGATATATTGTATGATACAAAGTAGGCCAATGCTATTTTTTCAGATTATAAAAAAGTATTCACAAAATTCACTCAAGAGAAAGTACATAACAAAAGGCAATCTCTTGGTGAGTTACATTACAGGTTGAATGGGTTGAATTCTTTGACCAAAAATGTGTAAAATACTTGTCCAACTTGTCTAAAATATGGCACAGCAGGTTTAAAAAAGTCCTGGGGCATATAAAACAAGATATAAAGATATAAAACAAAATATGAACAAACCAAGTTACTCTCAAAGGAAAGAAACACTGTGGGTTCATAAAAGTTGAAACCTCCTGTCCCCTTTAATCTTTTGCTTCTTCTTGAGAACTGCCTAATTGATACCAAGTTCGTGAGGTCACACACATTTCCACAAATTAGAGGTATTTTTCAAATGAGAAATGACATCAGATTATGATCTGACATGATAGAAGACCACCTGATAGGGTGAGATGGCACACAGTACCGGTCTATGTGACCCCCTTAACCCCTGAGGCAACATGAAAAGAGATGATACTGGCATAGGTGGTTAAAGGAATATTTCCATGGATTTTCATTTTTTCATATATGTTAGAGAAAATTTGTAGAAACAAAGTGGTTAAAAAACTATTGTTAATATCTTATTACGTTTAAAAGTTACAACAATTTAAGGAGTAGGAAAATGTTCTTAAAAACACCTCGTACAGTATGTCGTTCAGCTTGGTGATGTCATCAAGGCAATTCCAGCACAGTTCTTATGTATTTCTTATAAATTTAATCACACTTTTATTACATTATTGAACAGCATTTTTGGTTCATTTTAATAGAGACAGGGTGGAATATATAATTTACAAAAAAACATTATGTTTGTTCTTGGTGTACATCACATTTTCAATAAGAGAAAAATTCCAAATCACTTTTAAAGAAATGCAAAAAATGTTTTGTTGAAATTGTCTCTATGACATCACAGATGATGCCAATCAGTCATAAGATATTAACATAGTTTTTTTTCACCACTTTGTTTCTAAAATTTTTCTCTATCATATATACAAAAAATGAAAATCCATGGCAATATTCCTTTAAGCACTTCTTTAAGCCTATGTATACTACTGTAACTGAAAATGTAATGTTACACTCTGTATGTTTTCAAGGAAAATTCTCTTTAAAAACCAAAGAGCACTGAGACAAATTCAACTTTGTGCACTTTATGTACTTAAAGGAGCAATAGACCAAAAAGTGTGGCCGCACATTTTTAGGAATTTCACAGATATATTTCATCCACAACAGATCAACAAACTTCATACCTCCATAGCCCACAGATAATGCGAGAAAAAAATAACTAGAATATTTATATTAACCAGAAAATTGCTATACCGTTCAGTACTATATAAGCATTCAAAAAAAAAATTAAGGAAGGGGGGGGGACACTCTAGAAATACGCCATCAATTTTCGGTGTGGTAGGTACAATAACTGTTCAAAGCTGTTCTCCATGATTTTTACCTAAAACCATTTTTTCCCTGTCCATACACCCAGAGCCTTTTTTTTTCATTTTATTTTTCTATGCTTCTTCCCAAATATAAAATCAATTACAACAAGATAATGAAATACAATGAATTACAAATCATGAATAAAATTAAAATAAATGTATAAACATCAAACAAGCAAATAGGAAAAATAAACTACAAAAATGACATGGTGGGCAGCTTGACCAACCAAGAATACCACTCTTTAAAGAATTAAGCATGACCTAAATTTAGGCAAACATTATAGAACAGAACCTTCAATAATAACTCAACATAATTTTTAAAGTGAATAAAGTTCAAAGTTACTTTCTGCATCTTGCATTTGTAAATGTAGAATTGAAACCAAATCATAAGTGTGTTCACATCTTTGTTTATAAAATAATCAAACTTTATACCAAAGATAAAGGTTTCTGCATGATAAAAAGAGTATTCTTAGTACTATCATAGACACAATTCCAGGAAAGCTGCTACATCGGGCGCAGCTTATCACAATCAAACATGATATGAGTTGTTGTCTCTCTCTCTCTTTAAGGCAAAATAAACACAGATCATGTCCCATAATATTCATTTTCTTCAGATAACTATTAGTAGATAAAATCCTTGTATTCATCTGATACTGTAACCAAAGGAATTTACTATCCAAAATCAGATTAAAATAAAGTTTTTAATCAAAATTCCAATTTTCCAGTTATCTTGCCATTTATCTTACAATTTGATTCTAAAGCCTAATCAAGCAGAGTAACCTTTGCTAAGCAACCATGGTCTACAACCTACTGTATAGGCAATGGATGACTACATCATAATTATAAGCATTATTACCAGCAAACATTACAGAATAACTGATTTGTGTAGTAAACAAGTCCACATGTGTTTCAAGTAATCTCAGTTGTTAATACAATTGCCTTATTAGATTGAAGTGCATGTTGGTACTTACATTTGATTGACTTTGATGATGTACTACTTCCAAGTCTCAGTACTGGTGGTCTACCTGTGATCGGTGAGTTGATGGAGTGAGACGGGAAGCCAGATGAATGGGCCTTCAAAGAACTGTTCAATGAGATGGATTTGAGCGGTACCTCCTCAATTGGAGAATACTTAGATCTTGTCAGCACTTCTGCTGATGCCATGGTGACCGGCTCTGAAGAGAGAAACATTACAATGACAATCAGCACTGAGCTACCAGCCATCACCTACATTATGTATGTAGATACCAATACACTGTGAGTGTCCAGGAAATTATGTTTCTTAAATCTAGATATTCCACTAAGTCTGACCATGGAGTCTGGGCCCCACATGATCAGTCCACTATGGCTCCAAACTGCAGCCCACTTGGGACCATGCAGGGCCTAACTGCATGTGCGGTTTAATAGCTCCATGGTCTGACCAGGGATCCCATGGGTCTGACCAGGGATCCCATGGTCTGACCAGGGATCCCATGGTCTGACCAGGGATCCCATGGGTCTGACCAGGGATCCTATTGTCTGACCAGGAATCCCATGGTCTGACTGACATGCTGTAAAAGGACTTCACTTAAAGGAATATTCCTGTCAATTTTCAGTTTCATATGAATGAGGACTATTTTAAAGAAACAAACAGTGTAATAATGATTTTTGTATCTTGTTTTTGTGTTCATACATTTCAGAGATTTCACCAGTGTGTTGATAAGTGATGTCACATTGTACAGTGTGATGTCACACATGCAGATCCAAGGCAATTTGTATCTATGTTTTGAAAATTAACTGCCTCAGATTTTTATGAAATTAATGGAAACATTTGTTTGCTGCTTGATCATTGATTGTACTAAAATAATTAGTTTTGCACATTTGCTCATGTACCTTACAATCTAAAAAAATGCAAAATGTTTGTGTATTTTTCTAAAGAAATACATAAAAAAGCCCAATTATGACATCATTTTATACACAGCAAGGTCACTTTTCAACACAATAGTGAAATCTTTGAAATCTATGGAATAATACACATTAGCACAGAATGTTTTTTGTTTGTTTTTGTAATGGTACTCGCAATAATACATGTGCAGTATATGAAAATTTACAAGTTTACTATTCAGAATCATGAAAGTAAGATGAGAGCTTCCATGACTAATAGACATGTACAAATTATATCACTGAGCTTTCATGATTAATAGACATGTACAAATTATATCACTGAGCTTCCATGACTAATACACTTGTACAAATAAAATACATCACTGAGCTTCCACGACTAATAGACATGTACAAATTACATCACTGAGCTTCCATGACTAATAGACTAGTACAAATACATCACTGAGCTTCCATGACTAATAGACATGTACAAATACATCACTGAGCTACCATGACTAATAGACTTGTACAAATTATATCACTGAGCTTCCATGACTAATAGACATCTACAAATACATCACTGAGCTTCCAGACTAATAGACTTGTACAAATTATATCACTGAGCTTCCATGACTAATAGACATCTACAAATACATCACTGAGCTTCCAGACTAATAGACTTGTACAAATTACATCACTGAGTTCTCATAACAGTATCCCTGTTACAACTAACCTTTTCACATAATGAGATTGATCAAATGTGTAATACTTCCTTCATTGGCACTTGGTTAACTGTTGGCTGTGTTTTTATTATTGCTACTTGGTCAAAAAATCCACATTTATAGCAGTTAGGTTTAACAGATATTTGCATCTAATTGACATTCTAAGAAGAATCCCAGTATGAACTTTCATTTTTAATCAATGCCAATAATGATAAAGGAAGGTGAGTAGAAAACACATGTCATGCCAGTGCTGCACTACACCATACACTACACTGTCAAGAACACAGGTTATCTTTTAGTCAGTATTTTTCTTTTTTGTGCTGCAAATCGGATCTCATTACAGTAGCTGTCTGATAGAGCACATGTGCATGTGTACATCAAATCATTACAGTAGCTGTCTGATAGAACATACATGTGCATGTGCACATCAAATCATTACAGTAGCTGTCTGATAGAACATACATGTGCATGTATACATCAAATCATTACAGTAGCTGTCTGATAGAGCACATGTGCATGTGTACATCAAATCATTACAGTAGCTGTCTGATAGAACATACATGTGCATGTGTACATCAAATCATTACAGTAGCTGTCTGATAGAGCACATGTGCATGTGTACATCAAATCATTACAGTAGCTGTCTGATAGAACATACATGTGCATGTGTACATCAAATCATTACAGTAGCTGTCTGATAGAGCACATGTGCATGTGTACATCAAATCATTACAGTAGCTGTCTGATAGAACATACATGTGCATGTGTACATCAAATCATTACAGTAGCTGTCTGATAGAGCACATGTGCATGTGTACATCAAATCATTACAGTAGCTGTCTGATAGAACATACACGTGCATGTGTACATCAAATCATTACAGTAGCTGTCTGATAGAGCACATGTGCATGTGTACATCAAATCATTACAGTAGCTGTCTGATAGAACATACATGTGCATGTGCACATCAAATCATTACAGTAGCTGTCTGATAGAACATACATGTGCATGTGTACATCAAATCATTACAGTAGCTGTCTGATAGAATACATGTGCATGTGTACATCAAATCATTACAGTAGCTGTCTGATAAAACATACATGTGCATGTGTACATCAAATCATTACAGTAGCTATCTGATAGATCATACATGTGCATGAGTATATCAAATCATTACAGTAGCTGTCTGATAGAACATACATGTGCATGTGTACATCAAATCATTACAGTAGCTGTCTGATAGAATACATGTGCATGTGTACATCAAATCATTACAGTAGCCGTCTGATAAAACATACATGTGCATGTGTACATCAAATCATTACAGTAGCTGTCTGATAGATCATACATGTGCATGAGTATATCAAATCATTACAGTAGCTGTCTGATAGATCATACATGTGCATGTGTACATCAAATCATTACAGTAGCTGTCTGATAGAGCACATGTGCATGAGTACATCAAATCATTACAGTAGCTGTCTGATAGATCATACATGTGCATGTGTACATCAAATCATTACAGTAGCTGTCTGATAAAACATACATGTGCATGTGTACATCAAATCATTACAGTAGCTATCTGATAAAACATACATGTGCATACATCAAATCATTACAGTAGCTGTCTGATAGAACATACATGTGCATGTGTACATCAAATCATTACAGTAGCTGTCTGATAGAACATACATGTGCATGTGTACATCAAATCATTACAGTAGCTGTCTGATAAAACATACATGTGCATGTGTACATCAAATCATTACAGTAGCTGTCTGATAAAACATACATGTGCATGTGTACATCAAATCATTACAGTAGCTGTCTGATAGAACATACATGTGCATGTGTACATCAAATCAAGAGTCACATTTCAACATAGCCATCAAATACTTGGGCACAAATCCCAATACTTGTAAACACTTAAGTTACAAACTACTGTATTTAAAAAAAAAAGCACAAGCATAAGCACATTGAGAAATCTGAGTTAAAAATCAAACTAAAACAACTGTTCTCTTAAGGGATATGATTTTTCCTATTTCCTTACTAAAGCTTAGTAAGAACAATTGCCTCGAGCTGATTCTACTTCAGAAGAAATAAATTTATTTCCATGCAAATGACACTAAATGAAGCATTGCTGCTTGAATTGTGCATTTTGTATTTTCCTCCAGTTTTTGTGTAGTACAATAATACAAATTCACAGACATGGTGATTGAATTGAGTTGAAATGAGTCACCCAAATTTATCATAATGGTACCAGCTTCCCAGAAACAGTTGCCCCATGTAGTGTGTCATAATAAATCCCTACCAATGTCCATTCATTCTGCAAAAAGACAGTAATTACAATAAGCTGTGTACCTGTGCAGATTAATTAAGCCTTGACCAATCACTCCAGTATCAGATTAGTTCACTTCCTGTATTGACTGATTGAAGGTACAGTGCATGCATTAATCCGTACACACAATCTAAATATAGAACACTAAATGGATCAACTGTGGTAATGCACATACACCATGATTTATAATAGCTCAAAATTATGTACTGCATTGCTGGTGCAGGAAATAGAACGTTGACATTCTGATAGATATTTCTGTGCTTTATTGTATCATTCCAAGAAAGAGCCACTAAAACTTCTAAAAATGTGAGTTTCTCTCACCTGGTGAAACCAGTACTGGAAAAAAGCCCAGGGAGAAATTGATTGCAATCTGTATACTAACATCGATCTTTTGATCTTCAAAACAAAATATAACATTACTAGAGGTTCTACAAATGTTTACAAAAATCAGTATATGAACTGTTTCTTATATTATGAAATACTGATACAAAAACATCTTTTAAAATCTCATTTCCTTTATAGCCTAATAGCTATGGCCAGTATCAACAATTCTTTGAAAAATAACATAGAATTGGCAGATTAAAGATATAAATTTGAAATGAAGAAAAGTCTATGCTGCGATGAAAAAATTTAGCAACAAACGTATTGAATAATGAAGTCTGAACTGCCATTCAGGTAAACATAAAAAAATTATCACAAAATAATTTAAATAGTTGTTTTCCTCTACCTTTTGTAAGGCCAGTTAGCAAATATTGGCATATATTGGGCAAGGTGTCTATATGCCTTTCACAAGTTCTTCTGGAAATACTGTAGCATAATATACGATAATGAAGAAAAAAGTTGGTCGATCTAAGCTGGCCAAAGGAACACCAAATTCAGGTCATGCTGCATTTTACACTGAGCTAGAAAATAGATCAATTAAACTCTTTTATTGCACCAAATTGTTTATTTGTTAAAAGATATTTGCTGTAACATCCATTTGAAGATATTTAACAATCTTATTTCCAGGTACATAAAATAGTGGTCAAAATTTGTATCCCTCCATTGAATATTTCATTTACCATGAGGTGGTTAGAGGATTCAATTTATTGCCTCATTTTTCAGGACTAAGATTTTAAAACCTGTACAAGAAACCTACTAATACTGGTAATTTTTGATCCCACTTAAAACTTGAAATACAGTATCAGGCAATATTACTATATCAAAGCAAAGGAAATCATTGAATATGTTAAGTCATTGATTTTAATCTTAATCTAGATTTCAACATGTTTTAAAATAAAGAAGCTAAATTTTACTGAATTGCTTATGAAACTTTTGTATAAACTTAAGTTACTTGACCATGCAATTGACCACTGTTAAACAAGCAAGAGTAATCCCATAGATACCATTTGTTTAATATTAAAAGATATTTCAAAATGACTACAAGATCCTATATCATATCACAAGTTCTGGATCTGCAATATCCTTAATCAAAGGAAACTGGCATGTACTGTAGTAAGAATGAAAAGCTAGCAATCCTTTCAAACTGATCAAACAAACAATTATATTTGGTGACTGCCCAAGCACCAGATATGTGACAACAAGATTCCATATTCTGAAATGGCAAATAGTTACTGCAATGGATGTCAACAACATTCGCAACAAAGCACAAACTTAATCAGTTTTCTGGTGCTTTGTTACAGAGTGTAAGCCATCAGCTTTAACCATGGAGCCTATTAACTGATAGCTCCATGTTTTAACCTACATCATTTTTGCTTAAATCTAGTATGGATCGCCAAAATAGGATGTGTTTTATGCCAAGAATATATAAAGAGAAAATGTGTGAAAAAGACTAGCATTTACTCAGTCACTAAGAGTCTGCAATCAGTGAAAATACCATATTCTTTGCCATCATTTTACATTTAATTCACATTTCTCAAAAATAATAAATAGATGTTCCCAATCACCTGCAAGCTCAAGTTCAACATTAAGCTGTATCAAAATCCCCCTCCCCATCCTGTCCCCTCCCCATCCTGTACCCTCCCCATCCTGTCCCCTTCCCATTTTATCCTCCTCCCATCCTGTCCCACTCCCACATCCTATCCCCTCCCACTTCCTGTCTCCCACATCTTCCCATTCCTGTCCCCTTCTCTTATCTTGTCCCCCTCCCTGCGTACTGCATCTGCACCACATATTCAGGGAAGACACCTGTGTAATGATTCCCATAACATAAACTGTTTCAACGTTAACTCAGTGTATTGAAAGATGTAACCGCATTATAAATCATTTTGATCTGTAATAGCAAACTCCTCAGCACTATCAAAACAAGATGAGTTTTTTTCATTTTAAGAAATGAAGTTTGTATGAGTCATAATCCCAATAAACAGTCCATGAAGATACTGCTTCACCAACCTGGGGAGTCATTGCCATAACTCTTTGTCTCCTATGTACAAAGGTGAACTGTTATAAGTCTGCACATAAGAAGCTTTGTATGTAAGCTCTTCTATATACCAACCACTGCTGGTAATGATTCATTTTATTATGCTCCCCACATGGAGTCATAAGCTTAAAGGTTAAAACACTGGTAGATACACTGGTGGGTCTTATCATAACCTGTGTTTATAAACTTATGCCCTTCAATAGGTACACTGGTGGGTATTATCATAAACTAAGTGTTATAAACTTATGCCCTTCAATAGGTACACTGGTGGGTACTATCATAAACTAAGTGTTTATACACTTATGCCCTTCAATAGGTACACTGGTGGGTACTATCATAACCTAAGTGTTATAAACTTATGCCCTTCAATAGGTACACTGGTGGGTACTATCATAAGCTAAGTGTTATAAACTTGTGCCCTTCAATAGGTACACTGGTGGGTACTATCATAAACTAATTGTTATAAACTTATGCCTTTCAATAGGTACACTGGTGGGTACTATCATAACCTAAGTGTTTATAAACTTATGCCCTTCAATAGGTACACTGGTGGGTACTATCATAACCTAAGTGTTATAAACTTATGCCCTTCAATAGGTACACTGGTGGGTACTATCATAACCTAAGTGTTTATAAACTTATGCCCTTCAATAGGTACACTGGTGGGTACTATCATAACCTAAGTGTTTATAAACTTATGCCCTTCAATAGGTACACTGGTGGGTACTATCATAACCTAAGTGTTTATAAACTTATGCCCTTCAATATCTCCAGAAGTTACAGAAACAACCAGCAGTATGTGCTTTTCAATATATCCAGTTGCCTTGGCAGTTGATCATTAGAAGTACAGTACCTTAAAATTTCACTGAAAATCTGTATGTACATTGTTGTAGTTACAAGTTCATGTGTTCAGACTTTAAAAAAACTTAAAATCTTCATGATAAAAAAATGAAAAAGATCAAACAAATAGAAAACTAATATTATAAAAAAACGAAACTTCCTAAAGATAAAATAAGAAAAAAAAGAATGACAAATGCATTTCCATGAAACTTCTGATTCACTTTTGTGGTGTTATTGACTAATTCTCAGAAGTCAGTATTAGCCAGTGCATGGAGGTAGAGCTCCATAGTCAGTGCAACTGAACAGTTGTACACAGATCAAACAAATGTCACTTCAGTGCTGTGGCACCTCCATGCATGGTAGTGTGCTATGGTCAATGTTTTGTGTAATAAAAACAGTAAAAGAGGGGTGGAATTGTTGCTGGAATTTCCTTTAGCAAAAAATTGGCAGGAAACTAATCTTTAACACATATTTCAGGGCTTTCTTATCTTATTCTGATAAAATATCTAACAGAGCCTACTCATCAATATGCATGACATCACCACCAAAACCAATAGGGCACATCTACAGACCATGGGCTACCTGTGTACCAAATATGACATGAATTTAGTGTATCGTTCTTGAGATATCACACTTACAAGCTTGCTGTCACAGATATACACATACATACATACACACACATGCCAGCATGATCTGTATAGGTTCCTTATGCTATTAGCATCAGAACCAAAATATACAATGGTCAATCTTACTTTTATTAGAAGGGAAGTATTGTTCCTGATTCTAACTGCATGTAAAACCCTCTAGTCAACATGGCTTTTGTTTCTCCCAATTCAGTTGCCAAGCAAAAGTTTGTACATAATTATCTCTTACACGCGGCACTTTTTGGATAAGATGCAAAGCTTTAGTCATACAGTAAAAAACTTGATAAACTCATTTAACTCATAAAAAAGGTAACAATCTCTTATTTTATGTAAGTCATCACATAAAAGAAATAATTGCATAAATTGATTCCAAGGTCCAGAATCTGCTGGAAATTCAATCAGCTTACACTTCTACAAGGAGATGTACTTTGAACTAAAGGCATGATCGTGAAGAGCGTGGCTGCATAAGACATCATTTATATCTTTACACTGTAGTATCTTTTACGAAGAACAAACAAACTCATAAGAGTGTGATAAGTGAATCAATAATGGGTTCTTTCAGTATCATGAGGAAAAAAACATTTATAAATGAACTCTCCAATACGACTGTAACATTTCAAGTGGCCTCTGACAATGAGCTGAATTTGTACAAAGCATCATCACAAAGCACCATTACAACAACTTGATTAATCAATAACGGTATTGATCGACTGTTTTTTTGTTAATATAACTATACAAAACTAACAAAGGACTTTTGGTAATGCTTTAGGACCTTAAAAGAATTTTGAAATACTCCACTAGGATATATCCCTGTGAGAAAAACATCAAGTTGACACTCTCCTTGTTCCCTGAAGAAATCCCCATCGATCTTCGTACCTTTTTAGCTTCATCTTATTATGGCTGGAAATGAAATGCATCTTCAATGAAGCCAAGTTATTCTTCTCAGTGAAGACCTGAGCAACATTGGGGATCATAGGGGGGGGGGGGGGAAGTATCAAGTTACAACTTCAAAAAGAAGTTTTTTAAATCTCTCACACTTGTTCATGATTTCTATTTACAGTACTTCAATTGTCTGATAAATGTAAATTATTGCAACTTCTAGAATTCAACAGATTTTGTCATAGAAAGTACTCCAATCATAAAATTTATTGTGTATAAATATCCCAGTAGTTTGTCACAATTTTTTATTTTTTATTTATTTTTACTTAGATCCTTCTGAAACACTTCTGACCAAAGAACTCAAAGAACTGTACTTGATTTGCTATCCTTTAATTATCATAGACTTCACCAAGGCAGAATGAAAGGCACCTTATCATTACAGTAACTTGATCCTCCATTTATCATGGATTTCACCAAGGAAGCATGAAAGGCACCTTGTCATTACAGTATTTAAAATCTTTCAAATCCAAAGTTAACATATTTCAGTATGTTTCGTTTGCATGTACAGTACAGTAGCATGACAGTCATCTACATGTATTTAAACTATTACAGTACAGTGCCAGTTAATGACCTCTTCAATGTACCTTTCATACCTTATTACAGGGCCCTAACTAGTGAAAGCAGGGAGCAGAATAATGCAGACATTTTTTTCAGGCTATTGACACTGCATTCAACATTTTTTCCTCTGAAAATTTGGGACATTTTTCCTCCTACCCCCTCAAAATTTGGGCTACATGTAGCTAGGGCCCTACCTTAGTAAATGTCAATCACAACCTAAGTTTGATTGTAGAAAATTTATAGAATACTAAATGTAAGTAAAAGCCTAGGAAACAAATCTGTCTGTTCATAGAAGTGTAGAAAAGTGCATCCTGCTCTTCATTACACAAGTCTTTTTTCTTCAAATCAACCTCTTCAAATGAATAATGCAAAGTGTTACACTTGCTATTTTCCTTCCAGATGTAATCTCATTTTATTCACTTCATTCCTACATCCAAACACCTTTTTGAGAGGAGGGTACAAAAGGTGAATTGCATTAATCTCTTTTGTACACAGATCTTGTTTGTATTCAATAACCTCCAGATAAGTTGGGCATGGTCTGAAGGTAACTGTGAAAGCTGATAGCTGGGCTTCTCTTTGTACAAAAATGAACAGAAAAGAATTATCACACACAAAGCATTACATGGCTTGTACACAACAGAAGCTTACAAACAAAAAATGCCCAGACAAATCTTTACTTTATACTTTTGAAACTGTCAAAATGTTGTTTAAATAATTCTTATTAAGATCTCCAGGGTACCTGTTGTTCACTGTTCACTCTACACTATTTCACACTTCAAGACAAACAACAAGAACTACTGTAGCAAAAATCACCAAAATAAAATTAAAAAGCTACATCTGATTAACACTTTAATGAGTTTTAATTGATGTCACAAATATAAGCATTAGGCCAGAAACAGGAAGTACTACTGAACATCATTTTCTGCTGATCTGACCTATGTACAGTACCTCTAAATTTACTATACATCATATTCTCAATGAAAAATACTATAACATACAATTTGAAAAACTAAGTTAGTGTATCATGAGTAATTTTAGTTAGTACAGTATCTTTAACTTAAATGTACTTAACATATGTGTCTACAGAAACGACGACGACGAGTGAAGACACAATTACATTGACGGGGTCGTCGCCTGCGTATTCAGTCATGATGGTAACAATGCTATCACGAAACGCTTAATACGACCCGGACGAAAACACAGGTACGACGTACCAACAGACATAACATCGACAACCAAGTCAATGTCCACGGCCTTTGATAACCAGTTGTGGTGCACTGGCATGTCTACCCAACCCAGGCTTACACCCAGGGCCTCGTGGTTTGTAGACAGGTATGATAACCGCTACACCACAATTAGTAGACAATCTACAGAAAAGAAATTTGTTTTCTTTTATACCGATTCAACAATTTAAATTCCTATAACTCTGCAAGTGCATAAAACAGCTGTACTCTAGGCTACAGGTCTGTTTTTATCATGTAGAAATGAATTAAAAGATGTTTGTTTCATGTGGATCCATAAATTAGATTAAAAACAAAGAGACTAGCGATAAAGTTACCAGTCTCTAAAGGCATCATACAGTTTAAAATTGTGACAAAACAGTCTTCATACCGCTATTACTACTTTGGAAAATTTATGCATTTGTCAATCACAAGTAAAAGATAGAATCTTGAGCTATGTTTGCAAACCTTGATTAAGGCCATCTCCAAGCATGTGTCAAAAGAAATGCAAATTTACTCAGTCTCCAAGAGAGGTTAATGGTTCAGTCATATCAAGGATTATGCATAGTTCACCCTAACTTCTTTATGGTACTATTATGTAACTTCTCTAGGTGTTTGCATGTAAACCACAAAGGAGGTTTTGTATATTTACTTTTGCATCTTGACTGCTGTCTGCTGGTACTTTAATCTTTCTCAGTCAAACTCAACTTTCAAGCATGCATGCAAACTTGGTCAAGTCTTTTAAACAATACAGTGCATACTGCACTGGGGTCTCAACCCCTTGATTTTTTTCTCAGAATTCAAAGACTGCAAATACTACTCCCACTAACTACCATTACTCAGTTTTAAGTAAATTTTAATCAAATGAACTTTAAATGAAATAAAAGTTTAAATATATTTTAAATGCTTTGTAACAAATGCAATGAATACTTAAATTTTAAAAGAGGTCAGAAGATTGTGACTATACTACCAACCAAATTAAAAGTGAGTTGAATCTCATCGAATTGATGAATGGCCATCATTAAAAAAAACATGAAATACAGTAAGAAGAAATGATTAATATAGGCCTAGTTAGTAATAAGAAACTATGAAACACATTCCTGGTGTGCTGCTAAAGCATCACTGTAAACAACAAAAAGAAAATGCGTTTCATTCATCAGTCATTACAAAATTATGGCAAAGTCGAAAATAAATAAAAAATAATAAGTTTTATTTGCAATGAATAAAGAGACATGGTGATACGTTCAAGTATGAGTAATAAATTACCAAAAATATAACGGGTAAGTAATAGGAGATTTTTAACAGAACAACTGAGAAACCGATTGACAAAATTGAAACCTAAAATGTAGGAATAGGCCTAACTGTTAAGTTAAAACACTTAGAGTTTGTCACAACTAGCCTAACAACATTACACTGTTGCTGTCAACAGTCAATGTGTTAAATCTCATGAGTAAAACAACATATTGTACAGAATGTGGGTCTACTCTATTAAAATAGCGCTAATTTAGGCCTACCAAAAGCACGAAATACGATTCTGTAAATTTATGTTAAAATATTTTTACTGAGATTGAGAATAAAATGTTACACTCACCGAAATAACTCTTTTCCCACAAACGTGTTAAAAATAAGTATCTTAGAGATTATCTGTTTGACGAAGAGAGATACAATCAAAAAATTAATCCTCCACAACTCAACTTGTGTCCCAAATGATACTTTCCGTGTGTTGACAAAATGATAAAACTGTACTGCAGCTGATGTACCACTACTAATATACTGTATGTCACGTGTATGACGGTACGTACGTAATTGTACGTGTACGTACGATCTGAACAATCACGCGCATGCACTTTTAGCTGGAAAATTGTGTACGTGCTTTACAAACAGGCAAAAAAACAAATACGGAAGCCGTGGAAGGACATGTTTTTCGGCTAACTGATGCAATGTAATGTTTGGCAGTTTTAATTATTATTATTTTCATATCCATGGGGCATTAAATCTACGAAGCAAAATTTGTAAAAGGATTGAAATACGAGCAGGATACTATATGGTGTATATTCGGAAAAGAAACCCAATTATAAGTTATACAAAACTTGACAAAATGACAATGACAACAGTTTATTTCCAGCTTTGTACATCAACATCAAAAACATAAACAAAATAATACATAACAAAATAATTAAACATAACTGGAAAAGGAGAAGAAGAAAAAAAAATATATATATTTATTAATCAAATCCCTCAAATTAATTCACATACAAAAACTTAAATCAATATTAGAATGGCTGGAAAGAAAAGTAAAGAAAAGAGAGAGAAAAATAAATCCAATAAATAAATAAAGCAAAAAAGCAAACATCGACAGTGATACATAAGTACTGATACAAATTGACAATATGAGATCAAAGCAAAACAATGACTCGATTGACTGGCTGAACATATTTAATTCCAGGGACGAAGCCCCGTATAATCCAGGGGGAAAGTCCCTGAAAGATCTCGCAAAATTAACATTTGAAGGGGAAAAAAGCACCTTAATGCATAGGAAGAAGGTATATTAGAAAAGACAAAATTATCGTCAAAAAGAGCTATACACAATATACAAACAAAATCATGAAAACACATAATGTGGAAATATAATGTTTTATTGTTCACGTGTCTGTGCATGGATATAGGTATATGGTCACTCTTTGAAAAATATGTGTAGTCTAAAAGAAAAATGTTTGATAAGCTTTCAATAATTTACTATGAACATGTGTGAATTTTGTCAAACTTTTAAAAGGAACCTGTACTATCAGTCCATATCCCGCCTCCTCCGTGTCTTAGTATGTATTAAATACAATACCTCACTTGATATTTTACTATGACTAATAGATAATTTTACATTTTCAAACTTGTCTTGAAAAAACGCCCTTTCTCTGAGAAAGTGCTCTTTTGAAATCCAAAAACATAACTGCATAATAAGCACTTGGATGATTTTGAAGCTTGTCGGTTTGTTGAAGTACCGGAACGTTTTATAGCCTATACTCTCGGGGGGAAATCTGACGTAGGACGTCGCATTCTCATTTTCATTTTCCGAGGTGCGGGAATGAAGTGCCCTTTTCTACGAGAAAAAAAAACGAGCCACCTAAAAAAAACTAGCCACTCAAAGTCCTGGCTACGGGCCTGCAAAAAAAATCTTTTTGGACTCCTAATATTCTCCACAAAGGCTGTTGTCTAATCTAGGCTATTTGAAAACAAAGTTTTATTGCAAAATGAACAGAATGAAACGTGCAGCTTTTAATTTATAAAGAACAGTTGGAAGTGTTATTACAATTAGATTATACCCATGCATGTTTTATGATGCAAGTGAGCAACCTAACTTTCCAAAATGTTAGAAAATAAATGTATCCGCCTCCAGGTATATAGGCCTACACGTAAAAACGTTTAAAACATGGCTCAGTAACTGAGTAACCAGGTAACAGAAAAATAAATCCACTTTGGACATTTATTGATTTACACCTGGCTGAATAAAAAAGCATACCGTTATCATTATGTCCATCTCACTTGTTGAGTCAGGTTGTGACCTGTGTGGGGTGGGAGTGGTGGGCTGGGAGTGGTGGGGTGGGTTTTCTTATATTTTTAAACAATCTTCCCCCAATTTCATGTTACCGGTCTGGATATACTGTTTTTGCAATTACTGAATTAAGGGATCGGTTCTGATACCTGGTTATATGAACCGCATGCAGTATAACCTAACTTAGACTTCAAAGAGTAGTTTTAGGTTTCAGATCGTATAGAAGTCTTCACCTAATCATTTAACAGTAGACATACACTGTAAATTTTAAGTTGTCAAAATGCACTTATTTAGTCATACGATACCATATTTTTACTTATTTAGGCGTATATTAGTCAAAATATGATATGTGCGACTAATAAGTGCATTTTGACTAAATACAATTTACAGTGAATGCTTCCCGAACTGTCAAATAGGCTATGTTGCCATGCATGCATGATGATGCAGGTTCAGTCTATAGCTTGCAACATGCATACGATATAAAGGTAAAATAATGTTGACAAGTCTTCAATTACAAATTTCTTTAATTTTGGACAAAAAACTCACAGATCTTGGATAAAAAATCTTCAATTTCGGGTTAGGATATCTTAATATTGGAACAAATTTCTTTAATTCTGGACAGAAAAAATAGATTTGTGTAATAAATCATAAATCTACTATTTTTCAGCAAAAGCCCCCTCGCTTCTGGATAAGAAGATATCTTGGGTCTCATTTTCATCCTTAAAAAGAAAAAACCTGCAGCATACCAAAATCATAGGCCTAGCCTGCTAACAATTTTTTTTTTTTTTTTTTTTTTTTTTTGGGGGGCAATAATTATCGAGACCAATTGAGAAAATTCATTACCATTTGTTTTGTTTTTCACCGTAATGTATTAATCGTAATGACGTTTGGTTAAACTTCAAGTAGTTCCAGTGGATCTGGGATGGGAGAGGACCTTTGGAGCACAATACGGGGAATGGAAGATCTGCCACTGACCTGTGAAATCCTGGGCAAAGCCACATATAAGTCTATTCTTTCTTTTCTCATATCAGCTTATATGCACTTAGCCATTCGTTATTTTGTACTTGCACAAACTGTTTCTCATTTAAGATGCAGGGACAGATAGAGATGTTATATTCATATCAGAAAGAGCTGTACATTCTGAATAACACACCTGTACTATAATGTGTCCGAGTAATGGCTAATCAAAGTTATTTAACATGCATTTTTAACATGGAAAAGTTGTGATGTATAAACAAGAATACACATCTGAAAAGTCATAAACTGGCACCGACTGCAGGGTGGTCTCCCCAAAGGGCACCGACTGCAGGGTGGTCTCTCCAAAGAATATATTCATTATATTGGAGGTTTTAAGAGTGCATGTGTGAGCCCATGTACATCGTGCTTATCTTCAGTTCAGTCATGCAAATATCCTAACTATATTTCTCTCAAGCTAAGCAAATTTACAGGTTATAGAAGAGTGATGTTTGACCACCCTTATGTTCTTAATCAGTTAACAATTGTACATGCATTTTATTCATAATTTTTTCACATTTTTTTTCTTCAGGTGGCAGCCTATATCACACCACAGTCATCCAACACACAAGTTTGCAGTTTTAGTATATTTTTTGCCGATGGTTATTAGAAGTCACAAATTTTTAACAAAAAATACACCGTTTCAGTGGAGGAATGAAGAATACGATGATTGACTGACTACTTTAGACTGATGGCAGTCGTTTACTACCGAATCCGAGATATGCAAAACATATATGGAGGGCGGGTGATGGGGTGGGGGGACGCAAGATGGCATCGAATATTATCGATACAAGCCGTGGAATAATGATATTGTAACCTACCGTCGTACTTTGATACTGCCCCCTCCCCCTTCTTCCCGGCCAAGACACAATATGTACGTCACATGACCTTTTTAAAGAAATCATGTGGGTGCAATGACCAATTGCCCAATCTTAAGCAAAAGTCATGAGATTTTATAAGATTTTTTTTGAGAGAAATGCCAGACTAAATATAAAAAGTCAAGAACTTTATCGACCTCCGTAATATTATTATGTGTTTGCGTTGAACTGTGACTGTTGATCGTCGACAAGATCCGCCCACAAGAAGACAAGAATGGGTACGGTAAATTGTGTAGCTCCACTCATATACAAAAATTACATTAGTTTCTTTATCATGATTTAAGATTAAAATGATATAGTCGTGCACAGGAACGCCTGCATGCGAAGAAGGCTGGGGCAGTGGAGGGGGTCTTGTTGGTGGAGTTTTCTCCCGCGTAGATCGCTTCGCCCCCCACTTGTCCCCTAGAAAATTTTGTAAAGTAACACATTTTGACCTATTTATAGGCTCTCCTCCATGAGACAAAATAGCCCCTCTCTTGCCCCAAGACCAAAATCCTGGCGCCGCCACTAGATTTAGGGCGAAACTCACGAAGAGGGCACTTTCTATGACGTCACTTTAGTAAACTTAGAGAAACAGTGTAAGCAACGCCTTCTAATAAAGGAAACTTTCCAAGGGACACTTCTTGTCTCCCTAATTTGTCTTAGTGCAATGAAAGGCTCTTCTTTCCACCATACCATTGCCCCGTTAAGAACAGCAAGTGAGCGTCACAAATGATATTCCATTTTTAACTACAGAATAAATATTTTTGACTCATAGGCAGTGGCGGCGCTGTGATTTTAATGCTGGGGCAAGAGATGGGCATTTTGTCTCATGGGGGGCAAAAGCCTAATAGATATTGATCAGACAAAATATGTCACTTTACAATATTTTCTGGAGGGAAAGTAGAGGGAAAAGCGATACGCGGTGGGGTAAATTCCCCCGTATCCTGTAGCACCGCCACTGCTCATGCGGCCTTTATAGCCTAATTACAGTTTCACATCATGTTCCGCCTGAAAACTTAAGACTCCTGATCACTCGTCTTCCTGTTGCTGCTCGGTATCCATGATCGTGTTTACTATCGTACTCAAAAAAGGTTGCCGCATAGGCGTATGGAGACATTTGAATTGGGGGCGATCTTGATTTTGTCCAAATAAGTGGAGTAGCGCCCCATCTTATCTTTCTCCCGCCCCACCTTCAACAAAAAAATTCAAGTATGCAAACCTAAAAGAAGTTGTGTTTACGATCTGACGATTGTTCCGTACTAAAGTTATTAAATATTTTCTCCATACCATTTTCTTTTGTAGCTGTGCAATGTTTTCTCTCAATATTTATCAAAGCAAAATCATTGGCAACATTTCCCAAAAATTGAAAAAAAATTCTCGTAAAATAAAGAATTTTTTGCGAAATTGAAGGAAATTTTCAGAAAATTAAAGAAAAAAAATTCAAAACTTACCCGAAAAAAAATCCCGTTAATTGTAGCAATTTTACAAAATTAGGAAAATTTCTCGAAAATTGAAGGAAATTTTACCAAAATTGAGAAAAATAACCCGAAAATTAACAATACATTACTGGCCACGAGCAAAGGGCAAAACCAACAACAAAAATCATATCGTTTTCATTACAACTAATTTTGGTTAAATTCATGGTTGAAGAAAAACTGTGATAATTATAATTTTCTTTTATTCGATTTTGGTAAATACGGCCCTTTTGTTTTTGCCCTAATAGGTATACGCCTATGCCGCTGGTTTCAAAATTATTTAATTTTTGAAATCATGATTAACATTTTAAATCTTGATCCAACATTTTCCGATTTTTCTTAAAAATCAGTCTCCGATTCTAGTGGCACTTTCAAAAAGAAAACTGTTAGACCCGTTTTGCTTCAAATTACACATGACTTTATTATCGATTTTCAAATTTTCCGTCCTTTGGAATTTCCCCTTTGAAGCTACGCTATACTGTTAGAAATACTTCATTTCTCCAAAGGCGGCGGAAGATGTTTAAAAGCACAGGATATGAGGGGCACTTTCCAATTATCGTATTTTCAAAGCATGTAGCACAGCATTATAGCTTTATATGGTCAACCCTCCTACTACCTCCCCCTCCCCCCCCCCCCTCCCCTTCTTCCCTACGAAAATTTTTCAACTTTTGTAGGCTCGTACATCACTTTTCTTTTACTTTACAGCTTCAAACATTCAATATACTGATACATTGTGGTCCAAAATTCGATCAAATATAACGATTTTATTGAAATCTACAACAATTGTTTGAAATGGAAAATGTATAGATCATAAGTCTTGAAATCAAAAGAATATAGACTTATAGATCATGATTAGCCATTGTATGGTTCATGAATTGGAATACTTAATGTCTAAAATAATGTTAAAAGCAAAAAAGTCCTTATGGAGGCCATCATTTGTTTGCTGATAAGAATAAGATATGTAACTATTTTTAGTATAAATTAGACCAGATGGCCCAAATTCACAACCCAGTCTTCAGTGAATCATAGCCCTATACATATTGGACAATATTGGACTTTTTCATACTAAAAAAGCCTTCGCCTCTTCCTACCTAAGCGTTATTCAAAATAATAAAATATATTTAAGTCCCCTTATTATACTTATCTTTTAATTGACAGATTGAAGAACAAAAACGTCAAGCAAAATTCCCCAAATTTCTCTCGCAGAGCGCCTTTAATTTCGGTTCTAGAAAGAAAAATTCACAACCCAGTCTTCAGTGAATCATAGCCCTATACATATTGGACAATATTGGACTTTTTCATACTAAAAAAGCCTTCGCCTCTTCCTACCTAAGCGTTATTCAAAATAATAAAATATATTTAAGTCCCCTTATTATACTTATCTTTTAATTGACAGATTGAAGAACAAAAACGTCAAGCAAAATTCCCCAAATTTCTCTCGCAGAGCGCCTTTAATTTCGGTTCTAGAAAGAAAAACAAAACTTACAATTCCTGGAGACACTTACCGTTGATATGAAGAAAAAAGGTTTTTAATGTTTGAAAGGGTGTGTTTCTTTTCTAAAACAGCACTTGTCCTCTTTAAAAAAGCATTTTCCCAAAAGGGCACTTTTTAAACTTTTGAGAAAAGTGTGTGTGTGTGGGGGGGGTGGGGGCACGTTACCCTGTTCCCCGCTTCCGTCGTCTACGAATGACTCCCAGATATATCCTACAGATTTAAAAATCCTCAAATATATAACCCAACTTGGAACGTCGAAGCCAATAGGTATATTCGAACGAGCTCAATGTACCAGCTACATGTGAACCTTCAACATTGCTATCAAACCGGGGAGTAGAGGGTCAATTGCAAAATTTGGTTGGCTCTAAATTTTTGCAATAAAAAATGAAATAAAAAATATTTAAAATACTACCGAAGGAGAATTCGGACCCAATCCGAATAAGTACTGGGTATTTCACAGAGTTATTAGTTACCACTTTTTTGTTTTATTTCGAGGCCAAGGAGAATGTGGGGTGAGGAAGGGGGAGTGGGTTCAGTGACAACTCTGAAATCGAGTTTACCAAACCCGATGAAAATTTTCGGCAGTTCTGCAATTAATTCATGAGTTCAGGAAACTTCCACCGCTTTATACCAAGAAGATGCTGATATGTCTTTTCCACAAAACTACAACTGTAAAATAAACAAGTCAGTGAGTCACCATCCATGCCATCCACTGGTTGAACTCACTGAAGCATATGCACATGCGTTACAATTACGTAGTGTATTTTATGTAAGCTAAGATAAATAGTGTGACGGGCAATGACGTCAGAGAAATGCAAATGAGAATACCACTGTATATAATATTTACACAAAGCTTAGACTTTGAAAGGTCCTAATTGACTCTGTTTGTAGTTCTAAGAAAAGTTTTAAAACTGACGTAATGATTAACAAAAGATATACAATGAAAAACAATACAAGATGGCAATCCACGACAATGGCAATCCACGGAGTTGCTGACTTTATCGCCTCTGCCACATATAATTCGTAAAATGATCAAATGTTTTCCAGGAAGCATTACATAATATGGATCATTTCATATAAATCACCTCACCTCTGACGTTTTACCTTTAAATGAAATTGTGTGCGAGACACAACACTACATCCCTTCCACCAACCCAGCAAATAAGATTGATTTGACCTTTGACTTTTAAGCGACGGGTTATGTTTTTTACGAGACACAACCTTTCATCATACTTCATCAACCCACCAAGTAACAACCCCCATTGCACTTACGATATTTGCATAACAGTCAACCAACCAAATTTACCATTTTCAATCAATTATCTGACTTCTCACCTTTGACCTTAAAATGACCTGTCCCAATCTGTGCGGTACATACCCTGCATCACCTTCCATTAACCCACCAAGTACTTACCTAATATCACTTATGGTTCTCCCAAGAAGCGTAACACAACATTTACCATTTCCAAATCAATCATTTGACGCCTGACCTTTGACTTATAAATGGCTGTTCCCATTATGTGTGAGACATAATCTTGCATCACCCTCCACCAACCCACCAAGTAACAAACTGGACACCAACTCATCAAGGATCAATAAAATAGCACCTACGTTTTTCCAATGCAAATTGAGCACAAAATTCACCATTATTATTTGACCTATGACCTTTGACCTCAATATGACCTGTCTCATTTTGTAAGGAACTAACCCTACATCACCATCTATCAATCCACCAAGTACAAACCCAATATCACTTACGGTTATCCCAGGAAGCGCAACACAAATTTTTCCATTTTTAAATTAATTATTTGACCTCGGACCTTTAGCCTTCAAATTGCTCCAACTCATTGAGGATCAATACAATTTAGCACTTACATTTTTCCAACAAAACGCAGTGCAAAATTGTCCCCATTATTTGACCTTTAAGCGACATGTCATAACCTTTTAGAGACACAACTTACGGTTTTTCCATAACACGCGATCGACCAAAATTAACCATTTTAAATTAACTATTTCACCTCTGACCTTTGACCTTTATTTAGTGACAAGTTCCATTTTGTGCAGAATACAACCCTGCATCACCTTCCACCAACCCACCGAGTACCAACCAATATCACTTACGGTTATCCCAGAAAGCCCCAAACTAAATTGACCATTTTTAGTCAATTATTTTAATTTTAAACTGTAAGGTACATGACCCAACTTGTGCGGGACAATAAGTCCACCTCACTCTTTACCCTCTCACCAAGTTTCAACATGGTAGCTTATACGGTTTTCTCTGTGCTGTACACGAGGCACAAAATTGTCTCAGCCACATGTCTGAATAAATTACTTTTACTGGATTATACAGTTTTTGCCCCAATATTGACAAACATTTTGCCGGAATCTTGGGTTGCCCACAAATATGGCTGGGGGGAGAAGAAGGGTGGGGGATTCTGACCTGCCACCGTCTCGTACGGCAATGATTAACAATTGGAGAGTGCGAGTAATATATTTCGTTTTCTTTTACATACTTTTTGTAAACACGAAAAAGAATGTATGTATATGTGTTTATATATATATATATATATATATATATATATATAAATAAATAGATGTATATATATATATATATATATATATATATATATATATATATATATATATATATATATATATATATATATATATATATATATATATATATATATATATATATATACATATATATGTATATATAAATGTATATATATAGATGTAAATATATATATATATATATTTATATATATATATTTAGATGTATATATAGATGTACATATAGATGTATATATATATATATATTTATTTATATTTATTTATATATATATATATATATATATATATATATATATATATATATATATATATATATATATATATATATATATATATATATATATATATATATATATATATATATATATATATGTATATATATATATTTATATATATACATATATATATTAATTATACCAATTAATTAAACTAATGTAAGCAAGAAAGTGTAACGTGCAGAATTTGTAATAGCCCTATAAATCACCCATACAGCGGTACACTTACTGAACAAACCATAATTTACATAATATGATAGCTGTCTTGAAATTTCTACAAGCCCTATATGATATGTAATATTATTATGCAAGAGCAACCCGTTTTTGGAAATAAGCATATCAGACTATGCATTGATGATATTATCAGTCAATAAATAATGAAATTGCTCAAAGTAATTTAGAACGGAAATTACGAGAAAATAGCATGTTCCCCCCCCCCCCATCATTTCACTCCACCCCCTCCTTCTCCCCCACATAAAAATATAAAGACGGCTGCGGGCCGTATGTTAAGGATTTTACCAATACATGCTTCCATTTGTATGTTAATAATTTCCAACTCCCTCCCTACCTGCCCATCGGCAGCTTCTATACCGGGCAGTGGCGTAGCCAGAAGGGGGCGAGGGGGAGACCCCCCCCCCTTCCCCCCAATATTTTAATCCGTCGTTTCAGATTGGTGCCGTCGGTTCAACAAGATTTGACATTCAAGGTGCTTATTATGTTTTTAGATTTCAAAAGAGCACTTTCTCAGAAAAGATTATTTGGTAATAATATATTAAACATTTATGCGATTTTTTATTTAAATACATGAATTAAGACAGAGAAAGAGAGAGGGGAGAGAGAGAGAGAGAGAGAGGGGGGAGGAGGTGTGGGTGTCGGAGTGCACATTATACAGAACAGGCTCATTTTAAAAGTTTGACAAAATTTATACAAGTTTGTAGTAAAATATTGAAAACTTTTTTTTATAGAAAACCCATATTATTAAAGAGTGACGATAAACCTAACCATGTACAAACGTTAACAAAACATTATATTTTCACATTATGCATTTTCATGATTTTGTGTTTTGTATAATGGTGTATTATAGCTCTCTTTGACATGAATTTGGTTCGTATAATACACCTTCTCACTATTCGTTGTGACATACGTTTTTGCCCTTCAAATGTCAATTTTGCGAAAGCTTCAAGGGGCTTCTCTCCTGGACCTCACCGGGTGCCCTCAAGCGGCCCCTGGACCCCACGCCGACGAGTCGAGCGCTTTCATTTTGTGTTTTGTATATGGTGTATTATAGCTCTCTTTGACATGAATTTGACTTGTATAATACACGTTCTTACTATGCATTGTGAAATACCTTTTTTGCCCTTGAGATGTCAATTTTGCGAGAGCTTCGGGGGGCTTCGCGCCTGGACCCTACCAGAGGCCCTTAAGCGGGCCCCTGGATCCCACGCCGATAAGTCGACAAATCCTGGCTGCGCCACTGATACCGGGGGTGATAATATCACACCAAATCAAAGGCATGACAGAGTCCCACAGGAAACAAATGCCGCATATTGGTGTGTCGGTAGCTCGCACTCAGATCTGACACAAGTTTCGATGACAGGGCTAACTTTGGGACGGGCGGGTGAATGGAGAATCCCCTTCAGAAACATTCTAACCACATTGGAAAAAACATGAGCGAACTTTGTTTATATATTCTGTTTTCCCCTTGCAGAGTAAGACGGCTGGCCCCTTTTGCAAAAGCGTAGGAAGTGTGTGTGTGTGTGGGAGAAGGGGGGGGGGGGAGGGAGGAGGGGGAAGCTTCCCCTCCAATATAATTTTACCTGCCCGGTTATATGCTTTCTCTCTTGTTGAGAGGTAAAATTGGGAAACAATTAACACGAAATTGAAGAAAAATAGTCAAAGTGAACAAAAGTTTGGTAAAATTATTCGAAAGTTTGGTGAAATTTTACATTTGCTGAAAATTGAAAAGAACTTCCCAAAATTGAATGAAAGAGATTCCCGATTCAAGGAAATTTAATTTACCCAGTGCAATTTTTCCCCACTTGTGACACTTTTTGGACTCTTGCCACTCCTGAGAGGCCACCCTTCCTACACCCCTACCCTTTTGCCAGCAACATTTTGGTGCTGCCACTATACGGCATTGTTGAAAGAATAATTTTTGAGAAAACAGAAGGGAGGGGGGGGGGGTGGGCACGTCCCTCACTTTTGTAAAAAATGACAAAAGTGCCCCTTTCAAAATGAAATGCCATTTAATTACTGACCCAATAGTAGGAAAGTGGCCGACTTTAGTCTGTCCCATGTACGGGGGAATGTGTTCCAATTGGAAAAGTGCCCCTTTCTAAAAATGAAGTTTCCCTTTTACTTTAATTTGTCATCTACATGCATGTAAGACAAGACACTATCATGGGACCAAGTTAAACAGACAAAATAGATAGGCGAAAGATGCATTATTATTACTATAGGACCTAACATTACAATTGGAAATCTAATCTACGTTGACGATGTAGCAGCAATTGGTACTACAGAAACACTCGAGGAACGGGTAGAAACCTGATTTTGATAGAGGAAAGAAAAAATACATTTAACAATGAAACAACTGCCATACTAAAGCTGGAAAATAACACACACACACAAAAAAAAAGTTCGAAATATACATGTCAAAAAAGGAAAAATTGGTGAAACAGAAAACGCGAAGTATCTATGTGAATGGTTTTTCACCAAAAAGCTTAACAAAAACAGGATTGAAAAGAAAGAGGTACATATTGAGCGCATAAATAAAACAATAGAAAATTATGGAGACCAGAAGAAAGCCGGAAATGCAACATTACAAGTAAAAAACAAAATACTAGAAGCAGTAGCTATGCCAGCCTTCACATATAATATGAAAACTTGGAATAATCTATTAGTAAATGAAGTACACGCTCTAGAAAATTTGCAAAAAGAATGATTTGCCGCATCTTTAACTTAAATAGTTGGACTTTTGAAACAATCAGGTTTCTGGCCAATCTTGCAACTTATTCATTACAACAAACACATGTTATTCCATTATTTGCTCAACTCAGATGAAAGTAGAACAGCAAGAAAAATACTTATTGAACAAAAAGATAAAGACTATTCTGAATGTTGGTTTCATGAAATCAAATACATAGGAGGAAAATCTGGAATTGATATTGATATAAATAATGTTCGGAAGAAGACAAAAAGTAAATGGAAGAAAAAAGTTAAAAAGAAAATTGCTGATGAAAAAGAGGATGAAATAGAGGAAATGGATCAAAGAAAGAAAACTAGCAAACTCAGAAAGACAGATATATTGCAGAGTTGAAAACAATGGAGACCCTTACTATATTCAAATTAAGACTAAATATGACTAAAGTTAAAGCCAATTACAAGAACAGCTACCCTAATATATTGTGAATTGTGTGACCACAAAGATACTACTGAACATATTTTTATGGCACATATATTTGTTGGCTCCCTCAGGATTAAACTTGTCAAAAACATTTATAAAACATAAAACACTGCACCTCATGTTCAGATTGTTGGTTCCTTATCTCACTCGTGCTTTTTGTGTGATTTGGGATTTTCTTTCCTTTGGATGCCACCCTCGTTACAAACAGGCGGACAACTTTGTATTCTTAAGCTCTTGTGGGCCGCGACCTTCGGTTTTCTCCACAGTAACAGCGTTCAACATTAAAAAAAAAAAATAGGTGTTTATCATATGCTAAATTTAGGCTGAGTGTGCCCTCGATATCAACAAAAAGGGAAAAGGAGCGTCCGTTAACAACATGATATTCCACAAATCCAATTGCGTTATTTGACTTTCTATACCTTTTTTTAAATAAATAAAAAATGCCGAAATCAAAGAGCCCATTGAAAGAAGTGCAGACGGAGGGTGATGGAATGAAATCAGAGGTAGGCCCTACCTTATTATTATAAAATTATGTAACAACATTGTTCATTTTCATCATCTCCAAACTACGGAAATTTGTGTACGCCAGTTTCGCTAAAATTAGATCAGAGTGACCAACAGTCGGGAATCTGGGTATTTGATGACAAAAAATGAAAAGGATGAATTTGATTTCGTGCAGGACTACCAGTCTTAAAACCAAACTTTGCTTTATGTACATTTCTTAATGGAAAATCCGTTTACAGGGCAAGAAACATTTAGTTTAGGCCACACTTAAAATAGTGAGAAAAACATCTCACTTAGTACCAATAGGAAATACTTGTAGTGGCCCTTACTGTGTGAGACATCGCACAATATCCTCTTAATGTTGAAAACCATTCAGACAACAACAAGTATTATAATCATGAAATAAAAACCCTTCTCAAATGTACAAGCGAATAATGATTTTGTTTTCAATAGTGTCTTGAATCTTTTAACTCCATTCAAGCTAAGTTAAAACTGAAATGATGAACATGTTATATGTAAAAATATCTGAATTAAGGGAGAAATGACATTCCAATCCAGACTGCATAGTTTGTATTTAGCGGGGAAGATCTTCTGTGATACTTTCGAGAGTAAGGTATAAAAATTAAGGCAATCTGGTGCGCATTTCAATCTGTGGTGTACAAATTCAAATCTCTGGTACACAAAACAAAACTGCGGAGTCTGATGCAACTGTAAATAAATTTCATACCCATTTTGTTTGAAAAACACAAAGTACTGTATCTAGGCCAAAATATCACAATTATTATAGTCAGTTTGAAATGACTGAAAAGAGTACACATTAGGCTTAGTTATTCAGATTCCTTGCAGGAGCTGATCCCAGGTGCAGATGTGCAAATTCCTGGTGCAGGCTCACAAATTCCAGGTGCAGGCGCACAATTTCATGGATAAACCAACGTCTGCGCTCTCTTTGCAAACTTTGCAATCTGGATTCCGATCACTTCGCACATCCCTCATGTATAGAACAGCGTACACAATACCAGACTGCATAGTTTGCAAAGTGTACGTGGGAGATAATTTAAAAAAAAAATATGTGCCTATGTCTAGAAAATGTGCGCCAAGAACTAAAAGATGTGTGCCAATGTCTAGAAAATGTGCACCAATAATTATCTATTTGATAGTGGAAATAATACAAAAATATTCAACATAAGATTGAAGTTGCAACATGAAAAAGTTTTCCTGTATTTAGGCCATGAAGAACTTGCCTTTTCTGAACTTTTTAATCATGAAAACTATTATTTATTGAAAGATGTGAACCTAGAATTAAAAGTGTGCACCTAGAATTACAATTGTGCACCAAAATCATGAAAATAACTTCTCTCAATCAAAAATTAGCGTGGAAGATTTTCCATGCTTGAAACACACTATGCAGTCTGGCGCAATTAGCGCACGCATCATCCTAGTACGCTGACAACTGCTTATTTGAAAATGTTCATCAGTAAACACTCTTTCCCAAATTTTTGGTACAAAAGCACGAGGAAGAATAAGTGCTACACACAATAGTTTGCCACTAATTGTCTTACCAAAATTTGATTAAGATTTGTCAAAATTTTGCAAAAAATGAAAATCTTATTAGGTCAAAATCATATACCGTATACACGGGCCTGTTACAGGCACATAGCCAGACCTGATGATTTTTTTTTTTTTTGGAGGGGGTGGGGGAGGCTTATTTGGTCGACAGCTCTGAAGAAATAGTACACTTGTTTTGGATCTATTGTAATGAGAATCAATGAAAAATGCAAAATTGCAAGTTTTTTTCTTTATGATATTAGAAAGATATGTAATCTTCTTTCAAATAATTCTACTCACACTATTGTACATGCACTTGTCACCTTACATTTAGATTATTGTAAGTCATTGTTATATGGATTTCCTAGTTCATCCTTGAATAGCTTTTAGTGCATTCAGAATATGGCAGCCGGTATTATCCTCCTTTTAAACAAATATGACAGTATTTCCTCTGCTTTCAAACTCCTCCACTGGCTTCCGATCAAAGAACGAATTGACTTTAAGATTGTATTACTTACTTACAAGGCACTACATGGAACTGCACCATCATAAATTAAGGAGCTGCTAAAAGTGGGCTACTCTTTACAATTCGCATGATAATTTGATTTTAATTTGTACTTGCTGTAAGTCCTTTGGCGATAAAGCTTTCTGTGCCTGTGCCCTAAAACTGTGAAACACACTTCCATCAGCAATACATAACTCCAGTACTCAGTTCTGTCAGTAGTTTTAAATCTTATCTTAACCCTTACTTTTACAAGCAGCGATGTTATTGCCGTTTTTAAACCACCTTTTTCTAAATATAAAATCAAGACTTTACCAAAGTCCTATATGAGTAATCTTGGTAACATTTGAAAGTACTCGGATATTTCTTTCACAAAATGTAACTTTTTTTATAGGGGTCACTTTACAGAATTTTGTGGAAAAGTAGCTTGGAAAAGGGTAACAAATTGGCAATTTTTTCTTTTTTTTTTCTTTTAAATCTTACAATAGTTTCAAGATCACATTTTGCTTCAAAATCAAACACACAAATCCTAAGACATAATAATGATTGATTTCTGGTCTAATTTTTATAATCTCTACCTGCAATCTTTTGTTCTGGAGAAATTTCATAAAAATTTCATGAATTTCTGCCATTTTTTGACCCGTTTTTTTTTAATTTTCTTTACAAATGTGTATTAAAATCGTACATCTCACATGCTTCATTGAAGCACAGTTCTAAAGTGCTTGCAATTTCCTTTCATTTGATATATAAATATAGGCATACCCCCTCTATTTGGACCCTTTCCTATAATAATTAAATTTCACCACAGCATTTTCAATGATCCTCTGGTGTAGTGGATATGAACGCGGCCAGCACGCGAGCTCATTAGGTTCGAGTCTCACCGTGACTACTGTGTTATAATTTATCTGCTGCAGTTTTCAGGAGTTATTTGACTAAAATCAATTTTGGTGTTTTTTCACCTTTCCTTTCTTTCTAAAAATTATAGATTAGTATCATTGGAAAGGAATTATCATAAAGAATCTAAATATGTAATACAAATCTGTTTTCAATATTGACAAGAAGTTATACTTGTGCAAAGATTGGCCATTTCGTGACCAAATTTAGCCACAAATTACTTAATTTTGCATATTTTTGCCCAATATTTCCTAATTTGGCTTTCATTACTCAAAGGATAAATATCTTAGCTTCTATTCCAACCAAATTTGTAATGAAAGAAAATGAAAGGAAGGGAGTCAAAAATGCTTATGAAAAAAAGTTACGAAAATTGGGCTTACATTTTTTAAAGCCCTGGTAGCATAAGGGCTAAGACCTTTATTTTTAAATGTTTGTACTATTAATTTGTTATTAACAGTTTTTTATGCGTATTTATTTTTCTATGTATCTATTTCTTTTTCTTAACTCTTGTATTTATTGATTTATCCTTAATTCCATATGTTTTATATTCACTTGACTTTTTTAGGATTTAGTCTGTTGGTTTTAGTCATTTAGGGTTTTAGTTTTTTCAGAAGTTACTTCAGGAGTTACTTTAGGAGTTACTTCAGGAGTTACTTCAGGAGTTACTTCAGGAGTTACTTCAGGAGTTACTTCAGGTGTAACTTCAGGAGTTACTTCAGGAGTTACTTCAGGTGTTATTTCAGGAGTTACTTCAGAAGTTACTTCAGGAGTTACTTTAGGAGTTACTTCAGGAGTTACTTCAGGAGTTACTTCAGGAGTTACTTCAGGAGTTACTTCAGGAGTTACTTCAGGAGTTAGTAGTTAATTGCTACTTTTACTATATTTGTCTTTTACTTTTGTTTTATACCTTATTTATCTATCTTATTTTTGCTTAACTCTTTTAGAATTTATTCTGTTGGTTTTAGTCATTTCAGGTTTTAGTATTTTTAGGACTTAGCTTTTAATTGTTACTTGATTTTTCTTTTTGTTTTATACCTGATTTGTACAGTGCCATAGCTTATGTTTTTACATATACTGTATCATGTGATTTTTGGATGTAACCAGAGGCATAGGAAGCAGTGGAGTGGGAAGTTTGCTTCTTGAGCTAGAGAAGATTTTACCTTCCTGGCTGAATACTTTCCTCCTGATTAGGAGGTAAAATTTGGAAATTCCTAACATCAGATTGAAAAATGAGGTAAAACTAAAGAAATATTAGGTAAAAACAAAAACAATTAGCTTATTTTATAGAAAATTGAGCAACATTACAGGCAAGCATGTAAAAAAGGAAATGAACATAAAGGAAATTTAAAGAAAATTGTTGGAAAATAAAAGAAAATGCTCGAAGTTGAAACAGATTTCTTGAAATTAAAACAGATTTCTTGGAATTAAAACAGATTTCACAAAAAATATCAAATCATCTGATAGTCTTCAAATTGATCACTTTACTGCTTCAATACCTTTAATTGACCCTTTTTTTCTACCTTTCTCAATCTACCAAAAGTGGGGGATGGAGAGGGGACCAAAAAAACATAAATAAGATATAAATATGAAAAAAAGTGGGAGTGGGGTATGCTCCAGGACCTTGCACACCGCAAGCACCGAGAATGTAATATAATGGAATATTAAAGTAATCATGTTGTTAATTCAGATGCAGTGTAGGACGATTTTGCCCTACTTTGCCGGTGGGGGGAAGGGGGGGGGGGCAGCAGAGAGAACAAATGATATTCCACATATGCATGTATGAATAAATAAAGTCTTAAGTATATTTACAATTTTTCAATGTTCTGATTAAAGCCAATGCAGCAGTTTCAACGTTTAAAAGTATATAGTGTATAGCAGTCACCTATGGCTGTAGCGTATACTACGGTCAGAATGTTATCTGACTACACTTGAAATGGCAACCATAGAGGTCAATAGTGTTAGGCTGCATAGGAAAATCCTCAAATTGTGTCAAATTTTGATTCTTATTTACATACTGTTGCTTCCCTAGTCATGAAACTTAAACATTGCAAGATAGATTCGTTAACAATCCATTCCCTGCTAAAAAGATTGAAAAACTTTCCTTCTTAGGTGCAAAATCAGAGAAAGTAGGCTATTTTAAAAGCCTCTATCAAATTCAGTGAGGTACTTCATTAAAAAATGACTAAATAACAGTCAACATATTTTTGGAAGAGTATTTACACCCTTTAATTGCAGAATTGTTAATGACATCATATTATGAGTTTGGCACATTTCTTCATTGTTTTGGCCTTTTACTCCTTTTGTTCATGAATGACAAAAGAACATAAAATAAACTTTTGCCCAATGAAAACATACAGACATAAACCTAAGAATATTAATTCAACTAACCTTCATTTGGATTTGCCTAATTTTTTTCTAAAAATAGTACAAAATGGGAAATTACTATCGTCACAGTTAGGTTTTGTTCTTTCTTGAAATTATAGGAAGGGGCATTTCCTTCCTGTTGCAAAGTGAGCCTCATTGAAATGAAAATAAAACATTGTCCCTTACAGACTCAAACCTCTAGCATCCCAGTCGCCCACTCTGTCAACTAAGCCACAGTTTGCAGTTATTTTAAAGCATATATAAAATTTAACATACTAAAGAAAGACTTGAATGCTGATTGGACAAAACTTGCAGTATAAGTAAGGCAACTCTATTTTTTATGTACATGGCTGTCGCATCTGTCAGTCTGATGACCTTGTCCCTAACCTTTTTACCTTTTTTTTGTGGCAATTTCAGGTAGATGAATTTATAAAGGAGTGCCAACAAAAGTTAGAGGACTCTGGCCTGAGAGACCAGCAAACCCAGATGAAAAAACTGTTCTCAAGGTTTGTCAGTAACAAGAGTTGTTTATATGATACCAACAAGGTATAGGGGAAGAGTTACAGGTAGCAGTGTTTGGTATTTATATTAGTGTGTGTGTGTGTGGGTGTGTGTCTGTGGGGAGGGGGGGGGGTCGGTGAGATATATTTTATCTGGATTGTTGTTAAAGATTAATGGTTTCTGTCCAAAAAAGCAACAAATAAAGAATCAGTAAAAATCCCTTTATATAGATCTACCAATCACAAAAGACATCATGAATGTAATAGAAATGTAATGTTATTGGTTTAACTTTTTGTAAAACCTATCATTCCAGATGAGTAGTAAGATTTCCAGGTTGAACATACCCTCTTTCTCTAAAGTTATTTTAACATTATTTGAAGGCCAGTTATGGTGTATCATGGAAATGTATAATCTATTTTAACGCTTTTGGTTGGTCTAAATTGTTTGCACACATACTGGCCAGCCAGTCAATAGCTGCCATGGACTGGCACTAGCATCAGCTGGGGTGACGCTTGAGAGGTGATTTCCTCTAGTACCAACACGTCACATTAATCAAACACATATAGAGAGTTGTATGGATGATGCAATACATGATTTTCATTATATTTGATGAACAAATGATTAAATAATTATTCTGATTGCATTGTCATAGGTATGAAGTATTCATTTGATAAAGATTTTTACTTTGCCTCTTTACTTGCATGCAGGTGCAACGATTTACAAAAGAAGGTGACCAAGCTAGAAATAAAGGCTAGCAAACTTAAGAAGGTTCGTAACCTTTCAACTGTTTGCTGAAAGAAAAAAAAATGTTTTTGTTGAAGGTTAGAAGTTCATTGCATTTCTTAGGACTGCAACAAGAGGCTGATCTAACAATACATAATGAGTTTTGGGAACTTGAGTTTAAGAATCTAGAATTTATATTTTTGTGTTTGAAATATAGGCATGCCACAGAAATATAGCCATGCCACTAAAATATAGGCATGCCACTGAAATATAGGCATGCCACTGAAATATAGCCATGCCACTGAAATATAGGCATGCCAATGAAATATAGGCATGCCACTGAAATATAGGCATGCCACTGAAATATAGGCATGCCACTGAAATATAGGCATGCCACTGAAATATAGCCCTGCCAATGAAATATAGGCATGCCAATGAAATATAGGTATGCCACTGAAATATAGGCATGCCACTGAAATATAGGCATGCCACTGAAATATAGGCATGCCACTGAAATATAGCCATGCCACTGAAATATAGGCATGCCACTGAAATATACCCATGCCACTGAAATGTTATAAAGGAGTCATATTTAATCAACTTCAGTGTTGATGAGTATTCAATAAGATAATAAACATGTGACCATAGTAAGTGTGCACAACTAGCAAACTTCCCTAAATATCAGGGAGAGCCTAGTGTGGGAGGGGGAGGGGGGGGGGTGGTGGCTAGGGTGAATGAACCCTTTTTTCCTGGGCAATGGGACCTTCTGCAAAATCATGATCACCATTAACATGATCAAACCCCCACTGTCAAAAATGTATTGAGGGCATAGAGATGTTCTTATGCAATCAATATCATACAGTATAAGTGTTCAGCCTTATAGAATGAGCTCTCTGTTACTACTTTTCAGCTATACTTTATATTTTTCAGCTATACCACAAAATAAATAATTTAGAAATATATTCTCTTTCAGTCACAAGAACCATCCCATGTCAACAGATTTGATGAAGTGAAAAAGGATGAACTGGAAAGAATTTCTTCATTTAAAGTAAGTTAATAAATTACTCTTAAAGTATTTGTATTGTATGTTGTATTGTATGATAAATGATTGCTCATAAATCATTTCTTAAACTAATTCTAGCATGATGTGCATGAGGTCATTTAATGTTTCCAGTTTGCAAGTTTAATTTATTGCACACACACAGAAAATAATTTTCCTGTGAAAGAGTTCATCTGCGTAGACTGTGTTTGCCATCTTGGTGCAGAATGTAACATTGTTTTTGATGTACCTCTAACTCTACTTCTTGACTAGCAACTTCTTTAGGATGTGCAAGAAATTTGAAGGCTTTTGCTGGTGCATGACATTCAAATTTGTTGTCACTGATTCCCTGTTTTTATAGCATTTACAGAAAATGGAAAATGTGAGAAATCATTTCCTTTTGTGAGGAGAGTTGTGAACCAAGATTGCCTGTCATTCAACACAGTACACTGCCCTTTTTAGCTTGACTATTCAAAGAATAGTAGAGCTATTCTACTACCCCCGGTGTCGGCGTCCGGTAAATTTTGGTTAAAGTTTTCATAGTTTTTATGAATGATGTACATTCATGTGACTTAGCATTAGGGTAGAGAACAAGGGTACTAATTAAATGAGTATGATTGGAGGGTTGTGTGTGCATGCTAATTAGCCTATTTGCATAACGATGAAAATATTTGTTAGGTGTAAGTTTTGGTTAAAGTTTTCATAACTTATGAATGGTGTACATTCATGTGACTTGGCATAGGGGTAGAGGATGTGTACTGTTTAAATGAGCATGATTGGGGGGTTGTGTGTGCATACTAATTAGCTTACTCGCATAACAATGAAAATATTTGTCAGGTTAAAGTTTTCGTAACTTAAGTTATGAATGGTGTACATCCATGTAATTTGGCATAGGGGTACTGTTCAAGTGAGCATGATTAGAGGTTGTGTGTGCATACTAATAAGCTTATTTGCATAACAATGAAAATATTTGTATCTATGATATCTCTTAAATTAAAGTGGATGTGGAGATTTTGTTTGCACAAATGATCATATATGTGAAAAGATCATTGTCTACACTTAATATTGAGGTGTACAAAACCTTTCGTACAAAATGTTTAACATTCATTAGAGCATAACTTAAGTTATAAATGATGTACACTCATGTAACTTGGCACGGGTAGAGGACATGGGTACTGTTCAAATAAGCATGATTTGGGGGTTGTGTGTGCATACTGATTAGCTTATTTGCATAACAATGAAAATATTTGTATCTATGATATCTCTTAAATTAAAGTGGGAGTGGGAATTTTGTTTGTACAAATGATCATTGACCATTATCTACACTTAATGGTGAGGTGTAATGTGCATATTAATCAGGTTATTTGCATAACAATAGACTTTCGCATAAAATATTTAAGCTTAGATGATAAATTGGTACCTGTTAAGGGGTAGAGGACATGGATACTGTTCGAATGAGCATGATTTGGGGTTGTGTGTGCATACTAATTAGCTTATTTGCATAACAATGAAAATATTTGTATTCATGATATCTTTTAAATTAAAGTGGGAGTGGTTATTTTGTTTTACACAAATGACCATATATGTGAAGAGCATTTTCTACACTCAGTGGTGAGGTGGAGTGTGCACATTAAGTAGGTTATTTGCATAACAATAGACTTGCGTGCAAAATATTTAACCTGAGATGATAACTTGCTATTTGGTTCAGTGGTAGAGGGCATTGGTACTGTTCAGTTCATCATGATTGGGGGGTTGTGTGTGCATAATAATTAGCTTATTTGCATAGCAATGAAGATATTTGTTTATGTGGTATCTCTTTAATTAAAGTGGGTATGATGATTTTGCTTTAACAAATGATCATGCAGTATATGTGAAAAGCATTGCTCACACTTAATGGTGAGGTATAGTGTGCATTTGCTGCAATATGTTTGACCTGAGATCAATAATATATGGCTTATGACTTACTAACTTCACATCTTCTAGTTTTGTTATGATATTGACATTCCTGACATGAATAGCAATGAAGATGTTTGTCTTGCCTTAAACAAAGAAGCAAATAAAAGTTTCCTCCTTCTAAAGAATGTTAAATTAGGTGTTTGGGAAATATAAACAATAAGCAGAATGTGGGGTAGAAGATGATATGATGATAAAGTAGCTGAAGGAATTAGGATGAGGTCATGTGGGACAGGGTGGAATTGTATGTGGGGCAGGGTGCGGGGGGATGGTTGTCAGGATGTGTTGTCATGTTAAACAGGTTGGATTGGTATGTAGAACAGGGTGGGTTGGCATGTGGAACAGGATGGGTTGGCATGTGGGACAGGGTGGAATGGCATGTGGTGGGATGTCATCTGGATTTCAGTTGTGATGGCATGTGGGTCATGCAAGCAGTGAAATGACATTCAGTATCTGGTTTTCAGGTGTGATTGCATGGAGTATAGATGTGGGATGACATTTGGGACAGATTGGGATGGAATGTGGGACAGTCTGGAATATGCATTATTAGCGGTGAGGGGTTTTGTATCGTTTCCAATGTCTAGTTTGTCATACGTTAAGCAATATTGTTTTGCATAATTTTGCTTTAATGTTATTGTACATTTTTGTTGCTGCTTGACTTTGCTTGACACACATATTTTCTTAATTTGGAAGTTGTATTACAATCCAGGATGTAGTTCTGGGAATGTGTAGGGGCTGGGGGAGGGTACAGGTTGGAAAGGGGATTGAATGGCATTCTTTCATTGACATTGGCAAGTCAAGGCATCTCCTTTCTTTCTTATTCAATTGATAGAACTAAGGTGAGGTGTTGTAGTTATAAAGAATGCTAGGTTTTACATGTTTTCTGAGTTGTTGCCCAAACTCCCTCGAGAGTACCAGCTACTATACTTATCCAAGGGCCCCCTCCTCTAATACCACCTGGTACTGAAAATTTCCAGCCTCCCTCAGGCATAATTGCACCCCCACCAGGTCATGCTCCTCCCCCAGGACATATTGCACCTCCAGGACATTGCGCATTCCAACCTGGACATCTTGCACCCCCACTGGGCCATCTTCCTCACACTCAAGGACACCAGCCAGTCCCACCAGGACAGCTTCCCCCTCCAATACATCATCCACCACCTGGACTTCACCCACCAGGCTTACCTATTCCCAACTTTTTTGTCTTAAAATATCTAGGAAAACTCTAAAGATATTTTAAAGCTTGTAGTACAAATGAAAATGTAAGTGCGTCTTTCAAAGCTCAAGTAATTTGAAATCATCTGCCCCTTCTACCCTGTTTCTGTATATACGTCCCTCTATAAGCCCATTCTCTATACCAGCTTGGAATAGTCGAGCATACTGTCCTTCCGACAGTTCTAGTTCTTAATTCCTGTACCAAAGGAAATGTTAACGTAAGAAAAATGTCTTTATTTTCAGGAGCAGCTTTTGAAGGTCAGCAGCACCCTTGAACCAGATGAAGTCGAAGAAGACTATTTTCGGTATTTCAATCAATTTCATTTAAATTTGATCATACATTTTGTAAAGACAATAATATACAAAAAGGAGCAGAAATAAGAAGCATAAGTTAACACATAGATAGTAACGTACAAAAAGGGCAGAAGTACTGCTAGGTAATGAAAAATGCTCATAGCTGTAACAAAGTGTATTTTGGCTGGTTGGATGTCAGGTAATTGATAAATTTACAGCAATAAATGCTTTCTACTTTAATTTCAGTTTAGTCTAAACTTAATTGCATTATTTGATGACATAGAGAAGATCTGAAAACATTAAATTTGGCAAAAGAAAACTTCCCAAAAATCTCCCCACAATAAAGGAAATTTTCCTGAAAATTCAAGAATTCTTCCTAAAAATTCAAGAATTCTTCTGGAAAATTCAAGAACACTTTCTGAAAATTCAAAAACACTTTCTGAAAATTCAAGAGCACTTTCTGAAAATTCAAGAGCACTTACAGACAATGAAGAAAATTTCCCCAAAATTGAAGGAGATATTCTTATTAACAATCAATCAAGCTTTATGGAAAATTAGAGGATTATTTCAGGGGTCAAGTAAATCCATTTAATGAAAGAGTACTTCAGAAGAAACAAAATGGAGAAGAAAGTATTAAAAAAATCTTCTGTTTAAGAGATATTATAAGTTTAATGTTTGGCAGTATTTGTGTAGAAACGACTGAAATCAGACTAGTTGTGACATCACAGCCTCAGATTCCTTGAAGTCTTCATATATTCTATCATATTTTGTCTTGCAATTTTCTGGCTTAAAAAGCATTGGATTTGTCAGAAAAGTAGTACAAAATATCTTGTAAAGGGTAATTACAATTTACCACCTGAAGAAAGTTTGATGAAAATTAATTCTTTTTAATAAAATTTCTTTGAAATAGATTAACAATTGTTGAGAATGTGAGGATAGGGCGCCAACCTCTCATAGTAGATTAGCTGTACCAGTCATTTCTGCTTAGATAAGACAGAAATTTAAACTTGGATATCTCCTCAACAGAATAAGATATTTAAGTAGTTCCTTTCCCATTTTGTTTCTATTAAAGTCATTTTTTATTTAAAATGGACTTGTTTGACCACTGAACTAATCCTTTAACTTACCAGTGCAATTTTTTAGCTTGTAGCTGGAAAATTATGGGGGTTCCTTCACCCCTGAAAGGTGACACTTCTTACACTTAACTTGGCCCCCTGAAAGGTGACACTTCCTACACCCAGCTTGGCCCCCTGAAAGGTGACACTTTCTACACACAGCTTGGCCCCCTGAAAGGTGACACTTTCTATACCCAGCTTGGCCCCCTGAAAGGTGACACTTCCTACACCCAGCTTGGCCCCCTGGAAAGGTGACACTTCTTACACCCAGCTTGGCCCCCTGAAAGGTGACACCTCCTACACCCAGCTTGGTCCCCCTGAAAGGTGACACTTCCTACACCCAGCTTGTAGATGTAATCTGTCTCAGCTAACCCTCTGCAATCTTCTCTTTAGATGGAATCATTGGAGTTTTTTGTTGCATGTGCTGAATAATTTATGAATCCAATTAATATTTAATGTTTACATTATAATTAATATTGTCCATAAGGAGAGTCCTGTGTCAATGCAAAAACATACCTGAGCTAACCCTCACTTATCTCATGATTGGTTTTCTCAAAAGGTGCCATAAACACACCTTAGTTATGTCTATTGCTAAAGTAGTGAAAAACACAAACAGATGTTTAATATTAGTGAAAAACACAACCAGATGTTTGATATTTTTCTTTATCTAATAAACATTTTTTCAACTATAAAGCTATAAAGTATACTTCAAAAGCTATCACATTAAAATTTGCAGGTTTAATCTTGAAAGAAAGTTATTGTGGAAAATACCCTATGAATATGTTAAGTACTTAAACATATTTGCTTGTTTTCATTTTCGTCATGTAAATGTACTTCAGTAAAGTGAACAAAAAGAGGAATAATACGAAGGATGATGATGAAGATGATGATGATGATGATGAAGATGATGAAGACGATGATGATGATGATGATGATGATGTAGAATCAACTGATATGAACACTCTAAATGGTCAGAAAGACAATAAAAAAGTAGAAGGTGACCTTAATAGTAACACTGCCGAATTTAGCAGCTCAGAGGCTAATGGAACTGCTGAGAAAGGAAAGTTAAGTCGCTTTGGACTCTTCAGAAAGTCCTCTGCCAAGCAAAAGAGTACAAAACCACCTGCAGCTGAGGTTGAAGCAGCTGTTTCCACAAAAGAAGCCAAAGATGTTGACGAAGAAAATAAAGACGATAAAGGCAAACCAGATAAAGCTCTAGAGAAAGAGAGGAAGGAAAAAGAGAAGAAAGAAAAGAAAGAAAAAGAGAGATTGGAAAAAGAAGAAAGAGAGAAAGAAAGGAAAGAGCAAAGAGAGAAAGCAAAGCAGGAGAAGGAGAAGATGAAAGAGGAAGCAAGAGAAAGGATCAGAAAGGCAAGGGAGCAGAGGATGAAAGGAAAGGAGGGGGGTGGGAAAGGAAGTAAGAACAAAGAGAAGGAGGATGATCAAGACGAAGAAGGGATAGATGGGGAGGAGGAGAATGAAGATGAAGATGAGACAGAAGAAGAGACAGAGGATGAGGATGAGGAGGCTTCTCCAAAGGTAACCAAAGATTCAACAAAATCAAAAGGGAAAGAAGTCAAAAAGGATGAAGACAGTGGAAGGAAAAGTGGTCTTGGCAGATTCTTTCGCAGTAAAAGCCCTGACAGGTGACTTGTTGGTTTGATGTGGGTTTCTCTTATTTTTCAGTACACTCTTACTCTCATGCTTTAACTGATGTGATGTCATCATAGGGGAATGCACTTGAGGTCTCATTTCATTTTTTGGAACTTTTCTTTCCTTTTTGAGCAATTTTAGCACAAACTAACAAGATATGGGTTTCAATGTATGGATGATTTCAGTATAAAATACAACTAATTTTTTCAAGCGACAAGGGCAACTTCTGAGCCTCTCGACTTAAATATTATACATTTGTAATTCTGTAGATTACGTTAAATAAAGAATCCCTAAAATCACCACAGTAAAGATGGAGATCCTTAATGATACATTTCATGCGCTTGTGAGTTTTACCTCCTACAATGTTTGTGAATATTAAGTTTACTAACTGTTTGTTCAGACTTTTAAGCACTTACATAATGACTTAATTAATATTAAATCTAAAAGGCATTTGAGTTCTAAATTTGGTAACATTGAAATAACAACAACTGCCTACATTAAAGAGATGAGGTATTATTAATCGGTACTGCGTGCCACTATTGTGCTATAAGAGTGTTGTTCTTTGGGTCGGTAATAGATGGCTTTTTGGTCACTACCTTCATTTACCAGTAACGCTAATAAAAGCAACTGGTTAGATTTTACGGCATAAAATTGACCATTTTCTAGCTGTTTGAATTATGAGAAAAGATGTAAATTTATGATGTGATGATTGAATAGCTCTTCAATGTTGTGCATTAATCAATCCTCAAGTCTGAAGGACTGCAACTCATTGTGATAAATAGCTTTTTTAATCCCTAAAATTCAAAACTAGCTACTCTAGCTAGCTGTTTGTTTGAACACCTTTGCCACTCTTTCTGGTCTATATTGTATCCTTTATTTCATTTCATTCATGTTGAAAGCATTCCTATCTTAATGTATTAACTCAAAGTAACATTTATACATTTTATTTAAATGATTTCATTAAAAACGCAAGTTAACATTTCATCCTTCTGTAGGGATTGTGGTTTAACCACCTTATGTGAAAAAAGAGTTTAATGTGAATGTGGTATTTATACATTTAGTCCCAAAAATTGGTCTGTGTACTGATTCAGATGAAAATCTTTAATCAAAGCACATCTTTGGATAATTGTAAATGTATCTTAAAGGGCAAATCATGTAAAAGACTTTACATGTATATCTTCTGAAGTCACATTGAATTGCTGTTGTTGGGTTGTCACAGTTTGTAAAGATTTATTTGTTGTAAAGACTGTCCCTGTAACTCAATTGACAATTAAACTTCAATTTTTCACTATTTATTTAATCTCTAGTATTCCTTCTTGTGTATTCAGTATTGTATGAAATAAATGTAATTTAACAAAATATTTCAGATAAAACATTTTGCACTAACTACTTAATCATTAATCCTCATGTTCAAGTGTTGATCATATCATAATTCAGTTGTTGATTTCTAATTGAAAGTGAGTGAATAACTTTGTATTATTGAGAATTTTGAATTGTGGTTTCTACGGATCTAGTTCTTATTTATCTTTTTTGTGTGAGTTGGGGATGGGGCTGTTGTGTGAGTGGGGATGGGGCTGTTGTATGAGTGGGGATGGGGCTGTTGTATGAGTTGGGGATTGGGGATGGGACTGTTGTGTGAGTGGGGATGGGGCTGTTGTGTGAGTGGGGATGGGGCTGTTGTATGAGTGGGGATGGTGTTGTTGTGTGAGTGGGGATGGGGCTGTTGTATGACTGGGGATGGGGCTGTTGTGTGAGTGGGGATGGGGCTGTTGTATGACTGGGGATGGGGCTGTTGTATGAGTTGGGGATTGGGGATGGGACTGTTGTGTGAGTGGGGATGGGGCTGTTGTGTGAGTGGGGATGGGGCTGTTGTATGAGTGGGGATGGTGTTGTTGTGTGAGTGGGGATGGGGCTGTTGTATGACTGGGGTATGGGGCTGTTGTATGAGTTGGAGATTGGGGATGGGACTGTTGTGTGAGTGGGGATGGGGCTGTTGTGTGAGTGGGGATGGGGCTGTTGTATGAGTGGGGATGGTGTTGTTGTGTGAGTGGGGATGGGGCTGTTGTATGACTGGGGATGGGGCTGTTGTATGAGTGGGGGTGGGGCTGTTGTGTGAGTTGGGGATTGGGGATGGGACTGTTGTGTGAGTGGGGATGGGGCCGTTGTGTGAGTGGGGATGGGGCTGTTGTATGAGTGGGGATGGTGTTGTTGTGTGAGTGGGGATGGGGCTGTTGTATGACTGGGGATGGGGCTGTTGTATGAGTGGGGGTGGGGCTGTTGTGTGAGTTGGGGATTGGGGATGGGACTGTTGTGTGAGTGGGGCTGGGGCTGTTGTGTGAGTGGGGGTGGGGCTGTTGTGTGAGTGGGGATGGGGCTGTTGTGTGAGTTGGGGATGGGGCTGTTGTGTGAGTGGGGGTGGGGCTGGTGGGGCTGAATATAATACTCACTTAATGTTTATTTCCAGATCATTCTCACAAATCCTCAAGCAATGTAAATCAACAGTTTGGTTTGCTGTGTGGTCATTTTCCTCTTTCATAAAAAGGTTGTTGTGTATTAATAATACATCTTGATCACATTCGAATACACCTATGAATCACAATCATGGTTGAACATACATTGAAACTTTGACTAATCAGCGAAATGTGTCATGATGTTGATATTATATTGTATTTAAAGTATATAATTGTGCATTGGATATTTTTTCTGTTGAAAGGGATGCCAGGGTAAGGGATGTCAGCTTCCACAACTTCCCTTGGCAAACTGTTGGCAATCCTTGAAATGGACATTTTTCAGATACAGATAGCTCTGATTATAAGGACATGCATATTTACATCAAGTACAATTGTACTGACCATCACAGCTCACCCATTCATTCATTTTTAATCTGAATACTTGGGCACACACAAGGAATTGAAATTTAAGGGGAACTTGACAGTTTGACAAACTATGCTATCCTGAGATTTGGGCCAAGGACAATAACAGTTTGACAAGCTATTCTATCCCAAGATTTATATTTGTGTACTAAAGCAATAGCAAATTCCCATCTTTGTAAGTTATTTAAGGGGAAATTAAAAAAGAAAAAAAAGAAAGGGGAATCCCCTAATCATCACCAAAGTAAACACTGCAGAGACAGATAGTGGAAAACACAACTTTCTCAAATTTGTATTATTATTTACAACGGAAAACATTTGCACCATCCAGAATTTCTTCAAAAAGATTGAAAATGAAATTTTCTTGACTGAATATATAATTTTTTCTTACTTTCTGATTTCTGTTAGAAAAGTAAAGTTAGATTCAAAGGAGAAAGAAGGAACAAAACAGAAGACAGAGAATGTAAAAGGACCAAGCAAAGGTGAGCATTGTTTGTATTTTCAATCTAAAAGGAGTTGGCAATGGTGAGCAGTAAACTCTTGTTTGTATTCCTAATCTAAGATTAACAGTGCCTTGGACCCAGATTTAAAGTGCCTTGGGCCCAGATTAACAGTGCCTTGGGCCCAGACTAACAGTGCCTTGGGCCCAGATTAACAGTGCCTTAGGCCCAGACTAAGAGTGCCTTGGGCCCAGACTAAGAGTGCCTTGGGCCTAGACTAACAGTGCCTTGGGCCTAGACTAACAGTGCCTTGGGCCCAAACTAACAGTGCCTTGCGCCCACACTAACAGTGCCTTGGGCCCATACTAACAGTGCCTTGGGCCCATACTAACAGTGCCTTGGATCCATACTAACAGTGCCTTGGATCCATACTAACACTGCCTGGGGCTTATAAGGTTATTTGCATTTCTTTCCCTGATTTGAAATGGACATGACTATACCTCTAGCTTTAATTCCTAACATAATTCTTAGTGTTATATTTTATAGAGTGGAAGGATTTTTGGAATAATGAAAATGGTTAAAGCAAATATTATCATTATAACTGTAGTATTTTTCTGTATCCAATCTGTATCCAGATACCTGTTTGTCATGAAGGAAAAGACAGACGTAATTTCTTGATTTTGCTCTTTAACTTCCATATTACATTGAAACCATCTTTGAATTGAGATTGATGATCTTTTAGGAAAATCTCCAAAAAGTTCTAAAAAAGAGGTAGTAGAAGAGGAATCTGAGGAAGATGAAGATGAAGATTATGACGATGATGAAGAAGATGACGATGATGAAGATGAGGAGGATGATGATGATGAAGATGTTCAAGTGGATAGAAAACCTCAAGGAGTGAAGGGAATGCCAAAGATGATGGATATGGAAGCAAGTGAAGAGGGGTAAGACCATAGGCACTTTTTTCCGAATTTGTATCTTTTGTATGGTAATATTGCATCTTAGCTTGAGTTTGTAATTTTGCCCTCCCCCCCTTTTAGCTTTGCACCCCCCCCCCTCCCACACACACACACTTTTGGTAGGCAAATCCTGCCTATGGGTCAGACTAACATGCCATTAAGCTTCAAAAGAAGGTTAGATTCTTTTAATTTGTTTTGATTGATTTTCATTGTATCATTTTAAACTTGCAATGGTTCAATGTCTCAATGCTGTCAACCACTAGGGTTGTGGAAACCACTAGGGTTGTAGAAACCACTAGGGTTTTGAAAACCGCTAGGGTTGTGGAAACCACTAGGGTTGTGGAAACCTAATGGCTTGGATGGATTTAATTTGAACTATCAATGATGACAAACTTATTCCTGTTCTTAGTTCATTTTCTTGTTTGCAGTTGTGTTTTTGTAAATATCATTACTGAGACTTACTGCTATTTTGCAGATTTCTTGGTGAATTGGTTGTTGTCGAGTTTGCTTTGAAGTGAATCTGAAATGTACCTCATGTCACAAGAAGAAGCAGTTTGGGTATTTTTGAAAAAGAATATCTTTTGTAGGTGCAAAGGAAGTGTTTGCTTCTCCTTGCATGTTAGATCATTGGTGTTGATGCTCTTTTCACTGCTGTTAAAAATGTAAACATGATTTATTGTTATGCAGAGAGTCGTATGAAGAGACAGATGATGAAGATGACGACTTGGATGAGGAGGAAGAAGAAGAAGAGGAAGAGGGGGAAGAAGGAGATGAACTGGAGGAAACAGGGGCATCGGAGGATGAGGAAGGAGCTCCTCCAGAAGGGGTAAATCAATCTCAATCTTTCCTCTTTCTTTTATTAGTTGTAAATTTAAGTTCTGATGATTAATGTTTCTGTTTCTTATTGAGGCTGAATCTATTCAGCTTCTCCTTCTGATGCTTGCTACACCTTAATGCTTGCTACACCTTTATGCTTGCTACACCTTGATGCTTGCTACACCTTGATGCTTGCTACACCTTGACACAATCCCACCAACAGCAAATTCCATTCAATTGTTTTCCAGTTACGATGCAATAATATTTGAATTTTGTTTATCCATTCTTTTTTTGTTCGTTTTTGTTTTATTTTCTTGATCTTCTTTCAATTTTCAATATCTTCAATTCTATTCATTATATTTCTTTTTGAGCCACTCAGTAGTGCTTGTTGTTTGTATCAAAATTTCCACTAGTTTAAAAAAAAAAAAAAATTATGCATATAAATATGTATTATTGGTTCCTGTGTCAAGTTATATGTGAAGAAGAGGAGGTGCATTTTTTATAGTAGATTATACTAGAGCATAGGCATAGATCCTGGGGGCGGGGGAATGCTTTATATCCCCTCCACTATTTTGAGAGGGGGATGGACCCAAGCGAGCCTCTGGACCCCAGCAGGCCTCTGGACCCCAGCCGGCCTCTGGACCCCAGCGGGCCTTTGGACCCCAGCGGGCCTCTTGACCCCAGCGAGCCTCTGGACCCCAGCGGGCCTCTAAAACAGTGGGCCTCTGGACCCCAGTGAGCCTCTGGACCCTAGCGGGCCTCTGGACCCCAGCAGGCTTCTTGACCCCAGCGGGCTTTTGGACCCCAGCCGGTCTCTGGAACCCAGTGGGCCTTTGGTACCCCAGCCGGCCTCTGGACCCCAGCGGGCCTCTGGTACCCCAGCAGGCCTCTGGTACCCCAGCGGGCCTCTGGTACCCCAGCAGGCCTCTGGTACCCCAGCGGGCCTCTGGGCCCCCAGCGGGCCTCTGGGCCCTCAGCTGGCCTCTGAGTCCACAGCGGGCCTCTGGTACCACAGCGGGCCTCTGGTATTCCAAAGGACAGACATTTGTTGTAAGAATTCTTCCTTGCTTTGGTTACTTGCAGCCCTATTTCATGTATTAGTAAATCCCAAGTTTATAGGTCCTCGAGTCCTTAAGCCTTGGAGTAAAGATTTATTTTGCTTGACACCAATCTGCCCTATTTCATGTATTAGTAAATCCCAAGTTTATAGGTCCTTGAGTCCTTAAGCCTTGGAGTAAAGATTTATTTTGCTTGACACCAATCTTGAAATTAAATTCCTACTTTTTCACAGGAGAGTGTGTTTGAAGCAGTTTGTGATTTTGATGCAGAAGAACCGACTGACCTGGCTTTCAGGAGGGGTGATGTGGTGACTATCCTCAGCACCAGGTAAGTCCTGTGAGGAGTTCATTTTAGTAGTACATTGAATAAAACATGGAAGCAGTTCATACAGATATAAGGAGTTAAACTTGATGCCATGTTACATGGGATTCGTGCAATCCTAATGTTGTGAAACTTCTGTGTTGAAGGTCAATTAAGAAGTACATTTAATATCTGTATTGATCAAAACTCCTTCCAAATTGGCTAATTGATAGATTATAAAAAATTTAAGTTGTAACTCTGTCACAAACTTAAAAAGCACAGAACAGCTGATTCAGACAGATTTGTGGATTTTACCTTACCTCAATCCAGTAATTAATTTGAAAAGACGTTTTCATTCAAAAAGATCACTCGCATGTCGCCGCTTGTGTCACCATTAGTGTACCATTCTGCTACACTTCCTTTTTTTCTTTTAATATGCCTCTCACATACCTGGTATGTTTAGAAACAATGTTATCAGTCAAAGATGTGATTACATTCTGATTTCAAAAAATATATTGATATTAACCCAAAGAAATATGTGGAAATTATCTTAAGTCTTCTTTTCTGGTGCAAATGTGAATACTGTTTAAAATGCTTGAGATATTGCTATTTATCAAATGGTATTTATTTTTTACAGGCAAGATGGTTGGTGGATGGCAGAGGATGAAGTTGGAAATAAAGGGCTTGTTCCCAGCACCTATCTGAAAGTAAGGCTTGACAACGACCTTTCTCTGTTTGGAATGTTCAATAGCCTGAATGTGACAGAAACGATTACATTGAAATTATTGCATAACCTTTCTATGCACCATTTGTAAAATTGTGTTCTTAGTTCGAGTATAGAAATATCATATCTCTAAGAAAAGTGTTAGTGGATGGTTTCTCTTCCAAACCTGAGGTTATTTTTATTTTTACTTTCTTGAAACAGCTGAAAAAAGACTACTCTGATATGAGAGAAGTTCAGACTCCTGAGCAAGAAGGTATGTCTGCCTTTCATTTTAGAAATTTCTGTCATATTTGCATTAACTATTTTCTGTAATTATAAAACTTAGCAGCGATCTTAAGAATTCCACCAAGTTCTGTGCAGATTAAATGCCAGATAAATAAGTATGAATGTAAAAATGGTGAAATTGTAATTTACTGCAATATGGGAAACCTAACAAGTTACACCAAAGGAGATATCATATATCTTGTCGTCCTTGGAGATGCCATTTTGTATATGTTGGGGTGGGGGAGAAGCAAAAAAAAAAAACAGTTATCCATCTGGAACATGGATTCTTTTTCTTAATGATATGTTCATGGAAAACTATTTTCAGGATAGATTCATTAATATAATTGTATATTTATATTTTATAGAATTATATTTCAGTCACCAGCAATATATTTATTTATTGGTAATTTTTAAATATATACATGAGAGGACATGCTCTGGGCAAAAATATCCACCACTTTCTCCAAGCAGAATATATGTGCTACACAAAACCCTAGAACATGAGAAAAAAATTGCAGCCATTTACCTCGTGGTTAATGGAATGGTAACATCAGTATAACAGTGATAATGAATTATGATTTAGACTTTGGTAAAAACATACAATCTTTGACTATGACATCAAGGAAACCAGAACCATGCCTGGTTGTTAGACACGTGTAAAATTGACAAATTGTGGATTATCAAAACAAGTTGAGAAAATGCCTGTTTAGGCAAGTGAAACTTTCATCCACACAAGGCTTCAGCTTTGCCAATGATGTGCCTCAGGAAAAAGTTGAATATCTAGCGGACACCTAGCAGGATCTGAACAAAATGGCTGAGCAAGGGACAAGCTTTTTGATTAGAGATTTATCAAACCTTGTGTAACAGTTGTAGAAAAGACATTAAGTTTGTGTCTTTTAGTAGTCATTGAATAGAAGTTTAAGGGAATTTGGTGCTCTTGCAATAACTTAAAATGAGGCTCAGACAAATTAATTAAATTGCTTACATATTGTTTTGTTCAACAGAGAATAAGTCCTTTACCCCACGAAGGTATTTCATTCTTTATGTGTGCTTTCTCTGTTTATTTTACCTTTCCCATTATGCACTCTCTCAACTCAATGTTTCAAAGGATTTGCTCATCAAGGAAGGAAATAAATAAAATACAAAAATGCTTTGCTCAACATGTTTCATACATTGCCTGTATAATCACTATAATTGTGATACCTATCACACCTTCATCTATTAAGAATAATATGCTCTTATCATTTGTTTTTTTGAGTGCAGTTCCACTGACATTCTTTTCTTGTTTCACTACTTTCCCTGCCCCTAACATGATCAGAAGCTCATCTGTCCTAGCAGCAGGAATAACTACACTTTTCATTGTCTTGAGAAAGAATTTTTTAAGCTTAACATGAATTTTCTTAACTTTCATAAAAGTGTGTCATGTCTTGCTAGCTGAACATTTAGCATTTCTGAATTTTTTCATACTTGTTTTTTTGTTTTGCTGTGGGCTCTAGTTTTATTGACTAACCACAATTCAAGATGGCAGTTTCTTGGATAAAAATAGGAAGCTTATTGAAGTGTTATCAGTATTGAAATTTCCTGCATCTCTCTGCAGTGCCCATTCTCCACATAAAGTATGCTGACATCTTTCTTTCAGAATTTATTTTGATTAAAATTCTTTATTTTACTTTATTTTATCCTAAAAACAATGAATGTTTATAAATTGTACAACATTAAAAATAAAAAGAATAACAATAAGTCTTGAGTAGAGTGGATTTAGACCTTCCTTGATGGGCTCCTTGGTAACATCATCACCTTATAGACCTTTTCAAATCTGAATCGGCTATTGCCAGATAACTAATTTAAAAATAATGTCACTTGGCTGAGATTCACGTGTCCATAATGGACCATTCGTACAATGGAGGAATCTTATTGACCAATAAAATACTGGAGGAATCTTGGCTGTCTGCACAATTCACACACGGGAAGGGACCAAGCGTATGAAAAAATATTTTCAAGCGCATGTATCATATGTGCGTTATACATGAAGAAAATATGCGCGTGTATTGCTGCATACAATTTTTTCCTCAAACCTGCACCTGATTGGTTGGGAAGCAAAGGAAAAGTTCCCCCAGCATTTGATTGGTCAAAGTACTGAAGAAATCACGGTTGGCTAAACTCGGTTTGAAAAGGTCTATAGCATATGAATCACCAACGTATATAATATCACTAGTCTCTTTCATTTGACGTATTTTGATATTTCACCCTTAGGTGCACCATTTGAAAGAAGGTAATAATCAACTGTTTGTTTTATTGTTCACTCTTTTGCTTTTGTTTTAAGGTCAATAGAAACTACAGGCAAGATAGACTTAAATAATTTATATCATTTTTTTTTTAAACCATGAAAGTAGCCCAAATAAAAACTTGGAAAAATTGATTATTTTACAGTTTTTTTCAACAAAGAAAATCATTACTGAAGATCAGGAAAGAAAAGGTTTATAGAACCAGTAAGATTTAATCTGTGTTCACATTCACACATCACAAATGTATTGTCATATTGTCATATTTTATATTCTTACAATTTACATTTTTCAACAACGCTGAAATTTGAAACTTGGAAATAAAATGTGCTATTTATTTTTAATTTAATGACTCGGATTCTAATTGGGCATTCTGCATGTAGCGTCTAAGAAGCAAATATTTGTACTCAAAGGGAATATGGACATGATGATTGTGATATCATCTTCTGAGTTTTAGTTGTTTATCCTTTCGTAATAAAAGTGATTTACCTTCTGAAACTAGTTGATACACTTTGTACATCCAGAAGAAAGCATATATCAAGCTCACACAACATCTTTCCAATTCTGTTTTGTGGCATGGGAATCTGAAAGGGTGAACCATAGTGTTGTGTTGTTAACAAAAACTGAATTGCTCTGAAGATTACCAGAGCAGATGGAATTGTAAATAGATACTTGGGTATGGGCTGTAACATCTAGGCAAGTCTTGTTTTTGCAAGATTGTGTATGCCCATGTAAGCACCTCTTTAGATTAAGTGTATGCTCATGTAAGCACCTCTTTAGATTAAAAGGAGACATATAGTCTGGGGTTTTTCTTCTTTCTTATGATAGAAGTCACTTACCAAAAATCTTCCAAAGCAATCTAACAAATATTTTCCGAGTAATTAAAATATTAATTTGTCAAAAATAAGTTACATGGGAACATCCATTTTGTTCATACCACTCTCTAAAAATGACACCACCTTCTAAAAATGACACCACGCTCTAAAAATGACACCACCCTCTACAAATGACACCACCCTCTGCAAATGACACCACCCTCTACAAATGACACCACCCTCTACAAATGACACCACCCTCTACAAATGACACCACCCTCTGCAAATGACACCACCCTCTAAAATGACACCACCCTCTACAAATGACACCACCCTCTACAAATGATACCACCCTCTACAAATAACACCACCCTCTGCAAATGACACCACCCTCTAAAATGACACCACCCTCTAAAAATGATACCATCCTCTACAAATGACACCACCCTCTACAAATGACACCACCCTCTACAAATAACACCACCCTCTGCAAATGACACCACCCTCTAAAATGACACCACCCTCTACAAATGATACCATCCTCTACAAATGACACCATCCTCTACAAATGACACCATCCTCTACAAATGACATCATCAACACAGTTCTTGATAAAAACTAGAATATATTTTTTAAATGAATTATTTGAAAAGTTCTAGCTTATTAAGAATTAATTTTGTGTTGGCATGTGTCTATCAATTTGTACTTGTACATAGTATTAATGATACAAGTCTTTAAATGTTCATGTCAGAGCACACAAGAAAACAATTGAAAGAACAATTATAAATAAATACATTATTTTGTGCTAACATATAGCGCAATGATGCAATTATTGGTAGTTGTTCAACACAAACTAGCTGCTTCCATGTTACAACTTAAAACATGGATATTTTGAGAATGGAATAAGCTTTTAAGATGCAGTTTTAGGCATTAGCTGTCCTTTTTAATTCTCTATCACCTACCAAGTTAAAATGTTTGGATATTTTTTCAACATTGATGTGCAAGATCTTTATGATTTCTACAAATTTGAATTATTTCAGCAGTGAGGATTATGGAGACAGGTATTGTTGGTTTTCTTAGCATTGCATTGATTTGTTTTGAAAGTGGAGAAGATGCTCTGTGTGCTTTATACCCTGCCCAGCACTTGCTTTCTCTTGTTTCTGTTGATTTATCTTGATGCCAAAAAGAATTCAAATACTGCATTTTGAGTTTTCTGACAGAATGTGTATAGTCATGTTTATTGTTCAAAGCACCATTATTTGTGAAATGCAGCATGTAGCAAGTGATGAAGGTTAGCTGTTGATTTGAGTCAGACTGAGCAAAAAGGGTTTCTTAGGAATTTGGGAAGAGGAGGAGGAGGAGGGATTTATTTCCTAATGGTGTGTTTCATATGTACATTAGAATGTAGCTTAATTGCAGCTTCTTTTTGTGCCTAAATCTGCATGAATTCAATACAACAATCCAGACAAGACATTAAGGAATATTCCTGTGTATTTCTATTTTCATATATATGATAGAGAACTATGAAAGAAACAATTTTTTTGAAAAAAAGCCTTTCTGATATCTTATTCCGTTTATTAGTTATTGCATTTGAAAGGTTTTATCTGTGGTTTGTAAAGTGACCTTGCAGTGTAACATATGATGTCAGGTCTTTTGATATCAATTGTCAGTTTCTAAATTATTGGACAAATTTTTTGTTAACTTATTGTGATAGGGTACGACATGCCTGTTGCAAGAACATGCTCTAAATGAAAGGAAGATATATTTTCATTTCATAGAAATACATAAAGAACTAGAATATTGTTTAAGTTCCTTTCATTCAAGATTAATATTCCTTCATGTCCATTAATAGCAGAAACTAATTGTTTAATTTTCTTCGATTCCATAGACCACTTGATTTAAATATCTTAGAGTCCAGAAAATTGATTGTTGGATTTCTTTTCATAATATGAATTCATTGTTCACCACATTCCTTTGGAAAGTTTCAACTATGTCTTGACAGACCACCTCTCGATTTCTGCCCTTCCAATTGCTTGTTCCAATTTGTCCCAAATCACTTCTTTCTTAAGCAGTAACAAAAGTCCACACCATATTTGATCCAAATCCAGTCATCAGTTCTTGAGATTCTTTGATGGCAGACAAACAGAGGCGAAAAGATAACCTCCGTCCAACTTCATTGGCGGAGGTAATTATCTTGAATCTGTAATTATGACATCACACTTTAAACTGCAGCATCACTTTTTAATGCACTGGTAAAATCTTTGAAGTGTGATGACTCCTAAATAGAATAAGCTATCAAGCTGGTTTTTCCACCAATTTCTTTCTTTAATAGTCCTCTATTATATAAATCCATAGGAAAATTTTGACTGAATATTCCTATAATGACAATAACAATGACACCATTTATTTCTAGCAAATAATAATACATACGTGTAACAGACAAATTATATACATCTTTAAATTAACAAAATGTATTTTTTTTGTATCTTTGTCTTGTGTCTAATCTGTAAGTTATTGCATAGAAAAGGAGAAAACTAAAGTGTAAAACTTATAAAATGTTTCCTCCAAAACATTATTCTCAACATGAATCAGAAAAATTTGTGTACTGAACCTGCTTTCTTCTTAAATTGAATGCATTGACGGCATTCAGATAGTGACTGAGATAGGGGTTGAAGCCATGGGGTCACAAATGGGATCAAAGGGTACAGAATTCTTTTTATCAACCTTTATGATTCAAAGGGAAATTTTAACGTGATGTTTCGATCTTTTAATGACCGATCTGGATATTCCCTGGGTCAAATTATTTGGGAATACCAAAATAATTGTTCTTATGGGTAATTGAAGCAAGGATGTCATGGTTTGTTGGCTGATATGCTGACTAGGACACCACAGTTGGATGATAGGTGGTGTAAGGAGCCTATGCATGTTAACGCAGATGAGTTTGGTGGCTTTGGATATTTTAGGTTCTTTGCAGGAATGAATGAAAGTTTTGCCAAACACAATACTATAACCCTGTTAACTCTGTTGATCTTATCATGTTTTCTTTATCTATAGCTATTGGTTTGTTATGTACCCAAATGAGAATAAATTTTTTTATGGCAGTTTGAGATCCACTTGACAAATACTTTACTTGGTTTTGGCTGTTAATGACTTCTCTAAACTCTGAAGGCTAAGTGCAATAACTTTTAACATATAGTTTTGTAAATTGGTATCATAGAGGCTAGAAAGTAGAGTGAGAAAATTGCAGGTGTAAGGCAAAAATTAAATAGTTTTTGTTACTCTATTTATTGCACGTTTTCCTTTTTCTTGTGGTGTACATGACTTCTAGATTCTGGGACTTAATTCAAGATTTGGAAATTCTTCCTCTGTTAATGAAAATACACAATTTTTGTGATAATGCCCTTGCTTTCCTAGATTTGAACCTTTTTGCTCCCATCCCCATTGACATGGAGATATTCACTAAAGGTGGAAGGGCATGACATTCATCTCTGTTTGTATGTGAGTTGGTGAGTTACTTCAAAGCTCACAGTGGGATTTTGATAAGATTTGGTGAGTGATAGCCCATGGGAGAAGGATGATTCATTCAGATTTTAGGGCGGGTAAAAACAGGAGATGGGGTTATGGTTACAAAATGTGAGGGGTCCGTTACCAATTTCAGAAGCTTTTCATAAGGGTTGTATGAAAACTTGAAATGTTTGTGTTTGGTGTAGAGGAGGGAGCATGCAGAGTTAAATAAGATGAGAAAATAAGATTTCAGTTATTACTTATGTGATATCAGTTATTACTTATGTGATATCAGTTATTACTTATGTGATATCAGTTATTACTTATGTGATATAAGTTATTACTTATGTGATATCAGTTATTACTTATGCGATATCAGTTATTACTTATGTGATATCAGTTATTACTTGTGTGATATCAGTTATTACTTATGTGATATCAGTTATTACTTATGTGATATCAGTTATTACTTATGTGATATCAGTTATTACTTATGTGATATCAATTATTACTTATGTGATATCAGTTGTTACTTATGTGATATCAATTATTACTTATGTGATATTAGTTATTACTTATGTGATATCACTTATTACTTATGTGATATCAGTCATTACTTATGTGATATTAGTTATTACTTATGTTATATATGTTATTACTTATGTGATATCAGTTATTACTTATGTGATATCAGTTATTACTTATGTAATATCACTTATTACTTATGTGATATCAGTTATTACTTATGTGATATCAGTTATTACTTATGTTATATATGTTATTACTTATGTGATATCAGTTATTACTTATGTAATATCAGTTATTATTTATGTGATATCAGTATCTGTGTAATTGAATTTATTTGTGAAGGTTTGATGTTTTAAGACAAATAACCACCTTTTGCTTGTGAGATTCAATTTCTCTTACAGATTATTAACAGTATGTGAAATTCAAATTACTAACAGCATGTGATGTTAGTCCTTTTATTGAACTATTTACTAGCTAGACCTTGTAGGTCACAAAGCACTCACAGCATGTTGGCTAGTTTAAGCATAGGCAAAGCAATTTTTTTTAGCATTGGATGGTAGTGTGCCAACCTCTGTTTTAAATAATGAAGGCATCTGACAAGTTGGTATTTGTGGTTTTGCCAGCCATGTGATATAGGCTATAGTTTTTAGGCAGCAACAAAAAGTGATAATATGTGATGTAGGCTATAGTAATAGGCAGCAACCAAAAGTGATAATATGTGATGTAGGTTGTAGTATTAGGCAGCAACAAAACGTGATAATATGTGATGTAGGCTGTAGTATTAGGCAGCAACAAAACGTGATAATATGTGATGTAGGCTGTAGTATTAGGCAGCAACAAAACGTGATAATATGTGATGTAGGCTATAGTAATAGGCAGCAACCAAAAGTGATAATATGTGATGTAGGTTGTAGTATTAGGCAGCAACAAAACGTGATAATATGTGATGTAGGCTGTAGTATTAGGCAGCAACAAAACGTGATAATATGTGATGTAGGCTATAGTAATAGGCAGCAACCAAAAGTGATAATATGTGATGTAGGTTGTAGTATTAGCAGCAACAAAACGTGATAATATGTGATGTAGGCTGTAGTATTAGGCAGCAACCAAAAGTGATAATATGTGATGTAGGTTGTAGTATTAGGCAGCAACAAAACGTGATAATATGTGATGTAGGCTGTAGTATTAGGCAGCAACCAAAAGTGATAATATGTGATGTAGGTTGTAGTATTAGGCAGCAACAAAACGTGATAATATGTGATGTAGGCTGTAGTATTAGGCAGCAACCAAAAGTGATAATATGTGATGTAGGTTGTAGTATTAGGCAGCAACAAAACGTGATAATATGTGATGTAGGCTATAGTAATAGGCAGCAACCAAAAGTGATAATATGTGATGTAGGTTGTAGTATTAGGCAGCAACAAAACGTGATAATATGTGATGTAGGCTGTAGTATTAGGCAGCAACAAAACGTGATAATATGTGATGTAGGTTGTAGTATTAGGCAGCAAGAGAAAGTAATAATATGTGATGTAGGCTGTAGTATTAGGCAGCAAGAGAAAGTAATAATATGTGATGTAGGTTGTAGTATTAGGCAGCAACAAAACGTGATAATATGTGATGTAGGTTGTAGTATTAGGCAGCAAGAGAAAGTAATAATATGTGATGTAGGCTGTAGTATTAGGCAGCAACCAAAAGTGATAATATGTGATGTAGGTTGTAGTATTAGGCAGCAACAAAACGTGATAATATGTGATGTAGGCTGTAGTATTAGGCAGCAACAAAACGTGATAATATGTGATGTAGGCTGTAGTATTAGGCAGCAAGAGAAAGTAATAATATGTGATGTAGGCTGTAGTATTAGGCAGCAACCAAAAGTGATAATATGTGATGTAGGTTGTAGTATTAGGCAGCAACAAAACGTGATAATATGTGATGTAGGCTGTAGTATTAGGCAGCAACAAAACGTGATAATATGTGATGTAGGCTATAGTATTAGGCAGCAAGAGAAAGTAATAATATGTGATGTAGGCTGTAGTATTAGGCAGCAACCAAAAGTGATAATATGTGATGTAGGTTGTAGTATTAGGCAGCAACAAAACGTGATAATATGTGATGTAGGCTGTAGTATTAGGCAGCAACAAAACGTGATAATATGTGATGTAGGCTATAGTAATAGGCAGCAACCAAAAGTGATAATATGTGATGTAGGTTGTAGTATTAGGCAGCAACAAAACGTGATAATATGTGATGTAGGCTATAGTAATAGGCAGCAACCAAAAGTGATAATATGTGATGTAGGTTGTAGTATTAGGCAGCAACAAAACGTGATAATATGTGATGTAGGCTGTAGTATTAGGCAGCAACCAAAAGTGATAATATGTGATGTAGGTTGTAGTATTAGGCAGCAACAAAACGTGATAATATGTGATGTAGGCTATAGTAATAGGCAGCAACCAAAAGTGATAATATGTGATGTAGGTTGTAGTATTAGGCAGCAACAAAACGTGATAATATGTGATGTAGGTTGTAGTATTAGGCAGCAAGAGAAAGTAATAATATGTGATGTAGGCTATAGTTTTAGGCAGCAACAAAACGTGATAATGAGCAGGTCGTTGTCCATCCACAAGTTTTCTGTCATTCTATGTTACATCATAATAAGTCAAAGCTAAATTATTATTATTAATAATAGGAAATTGTTATGATAAGGATTACCATGTATTTGAAAGTGTGAATGAAGAAGTGGTTTCTTGTGATAACCCTGATGATCAGTTTTTAAATTAAAAGACTTCATCAGAATTCATCTATAATTATTTGTTCATATTGTTACCTGTCTTCAACAGTGGGAAGGATTTATGGAAATCTGTCAGAAAGTCATTAACTGAAGTAAGTACATCATTGCACAGATGATCTTAGATAATTTAAAAGGAGAGCAATTTTGAAAATATATTGTAATATTGTGGTTGAGTGCCCAAGTTCTCATTGCCTAAGTCTGAGTTTGGCAAAAACAGAATTCCTGCAATACTGATATATTACATGCTTTGAAATTCTCAATTGTTTTTGGTATATGTTATAACAATGACATGGGCTGCACTAAACGATTCACCTTCCTTTCTACATATATAATATCACATTGAGATGGATTGCATTGAAATTGTTACAGTACTAGAGAAAAGCTTTTAGCTATGCAAACACATCAAAGAAATGCTTAGATATTTCTTGTATGTTCTGTTTGTTAAACATGATGCAGAAATTGTACAAGGTATGACTTAGGTGTCTTTTGGTGTCTTTTCAGACCAGCGCTACAGATGTTCTTTCGGCCATGGGTGCTATACCCTCAGGCTTCAGACCGTCATGGACGGCTAAACTTTTAAAAGAAGGTATTTTTCTCTTTAAATACAGTTATGAATTTGTTTGTTTTTATATCTTTAAAAAATTAAGTCATCGTCAGGAGCAAATTTATATTGAGGCAAATGTGAGTTCTTTCTTGTTTTCATGTTCAGGCTTTACAGATGTGATGATTCCCATCCCCAAATTCCAATTGCATAGATAGAAAACTGTTTATCAGCATTGCTTATAACAACTCCTCCCCAAATTCCAATTGCATAGATAGAAAACTGTTTATCAGCATTGCTTATAACAACTCCTCCCCAAATTCCAATTGCATAGATAGAAAACTGTTTATCAGCATTGCTTATAACAACTCCTCCCCAAATTCCAATTGCATAGATAGAAAACTGTTTATCAGCATTGCTTATAACAACTCCTCCCCAAATTCCAATTGCATAGATAGAAAACTGTTTATCAGCATTGCTTATAACAACTCCTCCCCAAATTCCAATTGCATAGATAGAAAACTGTTTATCAGCATTGCTTATAACAACTCCTCCCCAAATTCCAATTGCATAGATAGAAAACTGTTTATCAGCATTGCTTATAACAACTCCTCCCCAAATTCCAATTGCATAGATAGAAAACTGTTTATCACCATTGCTTTTAACAACTTCTCCCCAAATTCCAATTGCATAGGTAGAAAACTGTTTATCACCATTGCTTATAACAGCTCCTCCCGAAATGAAAGTTTCCCCCTCCCCTCTCCCCCCTCCAAGAAAAAAAGAAAGAAAGAAAATTGATGATATGTTGGCTACACCACTGCTATATATTCATAAAAATAGGGTGGTTTACCCAAATATCACAGAATTTTATAAAAAATTGCAAAATTGGGTCTGAACATGAAGGAAACTATGCTGTAAAATCATGGCAACCGAGTTAGTGTTTTAGTCACATATTCACCTCTGATAGACATGGGAAAAACATTGACAATTTCATTTGATTTTTTCCTTAGAGAAGTACAGTCTTTGTAGTTACTTGAAGCCACTACTCAGTGAGTCCAATCTCATGTTTAAAGATTTGCTTTGGAACCCACAGGAAAACAAGGTATGTTTTGAATATCTAGAATAGTTGTATTGTGTTACATGATAATTAGATGCAACAGTATGTGGCCAAAAGATTTGAAATTTAACTGATGTTCTTCTACAACTCTCTCGCTTTATTCAGTTCAATTCGTACAGATCCTGTCCTAGAGTAGGGTACTGACCTTTTTTGTGATGTTTTTGTGATTGAGTGGCAATTGATCAATCAGTGGCATGTATAAGGTGCAAAAATCAAGAATAGTTTGCCATAAGGCACTACATCAACACACAATATTTTGTACTATACTATATATATATATATGTATATATATATATATTTTTATATATATATATATATATATATATATATATATATATATATATATATATATATATATATATATATAATCTATCTATCTATCTGTCTATCTATATATATATATATATATATATATGTTTATATATGTTTGAGAGCTACTAAAATGTACAAGCTAATCAGTTAGTGATATAGACACTATAGCTCACGCCAGAAAATCCCTTCTCTTCAACAACGGGAAAGCTTGGCAAAAGTGCGACACCACCAACTGTTTCGATGTCACCATGGGGAGCTTTGATGGTGCGGAAACTTGTGAACTGATTGACTTGTACATCTTAGCAGCCCTCAAACAGAAGTTCGATAGTAGCAACATCGGACTCTACCGTGATGACGGTCTTGCAGTTTTTGAGACACAATCAGGAAGAGAAGCAGATAAATTAAGGAAAAGGTTCATAGCAGCATTCAAAGAATTTGGTCTGAGGATTACGATATTGACTAACCTCCAAATCATTGACTACCTCGACGTAACAATGGACCTAAAAACTGGACAATATTGCCCTTTCAAAAAGCCAGGAGACCAACCACTATGCATAACGCCAAATCAAATCACTCCCCAAACATCATCCACCACATACCAACAACCATAAGCAAAAAAATAATAAAAACCAGCGTGCGACGTGTTGAGAGCAACGTGACTTCTATTTTTTTTCTCAAACATTTAATTCGATACACTTTACCTTGCACTTTATCATCTAAATTTTGATTTGTATTTTCATTTTCTGGGAATCTTTTGTGGATGGGTGTCTGCTTTCAGTGAGATCGTTCTTTTGTTTTTTCCCCCTCCCATTGTGACCAGACTTTCACGCCCTTATCGATACCTGCACAACGGTTCTTCTATAGTAGTTCCACAAAAAAATGTTTCTAGTTGTCCGGTTCTCTCAGCCCTTGCTTTTTTTTCTTCCATCATGACAAAATGTTTCTGCCTTGACCTTCAACCTCCCCCCTCTCCATGACCCACCTGCTACCTCCATTGACCATTCTTCAGCTCCAGTCCCCAAATTCTAATAATACAGGCCACCAATAAACCAGAAAATTTCAAAAGAGTTTCATTTCTTCTTTTCTCATACACAAGGTGTTTCACAGCCTTGTCTGCACCCTCCTCAATGTCTTTGCCCTCAGATCCAGCGATCTCCTAGTGCACTGCACCAGGGACACTCAAGCCACCACCCTCCTCACAACCAAAACTCTAGCTAATCCTGGTATTGACGTTACAGTTACCCCCACCGTTCCCTAAACTCCAGCAAAGGCATCATCAGAACCAGAGACCTTGCCTACTTGACCGATTAAGACCTCGTTGAGGAACTTGCAAGCCAACACATTACTGAAGCATTTTGTCTCGTCCTCAAGCGAGACGGTGCCGAAACACTCACCAATACCATCTTCCTGACTTTTGCCCCACCAACTTTCCCCTCCCACATCACTGCGGGCTACCTGAGAATCCCAGTTGCCCCTTACATTCCCAACCTCCTCCGTCAAGCGTGCTGTGGCAACCGTGGAGCCCTGGGCCATGACAGCTACTCCTGTGCCAACACCCCACTCTGCACCAACACCCCACTCTGCACCAATTGCGACGGTGCTCACCCAGCCAACCATCCCTCCTTCTTAAAAGACTGCCCCACCTGGCTTCAGGAAAGCAGATAACCAAACTGAAAACCCTTAATCTTTATTCAAAACTTCCTCTCACCCATTCAGTTTCAAGTTCGTATTAGCGACCCTCTCCAACCCCTACCCCCAAGAAGAGGGTGTCTTTCAAGGCAGCATCCTCTCCCCCACTCTCTTCAATCTGAGAATTAACGACATCGGGCAACCTTGGCCTCAACATCAAACGTGCCCTCTACTTGGACAACTTCACCATCTTCTACTCCTCCGCTAGCTTTCCTCTTGTGAAAATAGACTCCAACTCAGCCTTAACCAGCTGCAAGGCTAGTGCAACAATAACGATTTTAAATTCTCCAAAGACAAGACAGTCTGCATGCACTTCAGTCATTTCAACAACCTCCTAAGCCATTTCCCAAAAAACTTTTTCTGACATCAAATCGCTTATCGCTTCCCTTGTTCATCACCGCTGGCAAACCTCATAGGAATCTTAAATTGATAACAAACTCCACGTCATCCAGCCCATCATTCCGATCAAACCTATCATCCACCTCTCCCGTGTCGACAATGTTCACATTACCCATCTTAGAATAAGTCACACCCACCTCATTCAATCCCACCTCATTATTGGCTCCCCCAACCTTCTGCAACAATTGCCATTGCACCCTCACAGTCCATCACGTTCTCTTTGCTTGCCCTGTGTACAACCTTTCCAGAGCTTCCCTCGCTCTCCAGAACTCAATAGCCGAGCTCTGCTAGCAAAACCCTCTGGATAAAATTATCTTCTTCCTCCATCATACTTCCCTCTACAACCATATTTAGTCCTCCTTTTCCACCCCCTCTCTCTACTTTTTTTTTTTTCACCCATGCACCTCCTCTCTCAATCCAAACTTTCTGGCTTTTAGTTCTCGTGTTTCTCTTATTCTTCCCCTGTTTTCTTTGCTATCTACCTCTGGAATGATCTAACCTCTCAGAAATAATTTTACCCTTGCTGTCGTGGTGCCCTTGCCATCATCAAACAAACAAAAGAATCTCAGAATTGTCATCTAATAAGTAAATGTTTGACAGCGCCGCACCCATCTATGATGAACCCTAAGATCCAATGCATATGCTGAGGGCCTCACATTCATGGAACCACCGTAACAGCCACATAAAAAAGAGCGCTGCCAAAGGAATATAATGTTTTAATCCTTCCTATAGTAAGAGAGTCAGCAGCAATGTGGTAGGAGAAGAGAGGGGGCAGGGGGGGGGGGCATATTCCTTATCTCTTATGCAAGCACTTCTTACCTTCACACAGTTTACACAAGATATTTGACCAGAACAATGTAAAAGTCAGCTACAGTTGTATTGACAGCATGAAGTCAGCCATAAGGGCACACAATTCAAGGATCCTCGCAAAATGCAAAAACCCAGCCCCACCAAGATATGCAATTGCCAGAACCCCACTGCATGCCCCCTGACTGGAGAATGCTTGGCCACTGCCATTGTGTACAAGGCAGTAGTGCACCACAATAACACAAGCCACTCATACATAGGCATGAGCGGGGATCTTTTAATTGAGATATAACAACCACACAAAATCTTTCCAAAATAAACTTTATTCTAATTATACGAAACTATCAGAGTTTATATGGGACCTTGAGGACAGTGAAGAAAGGTAATCAATTTAATAGTTGATTGTGAAACATGCCAGTACAGCCCGTAGAGGCACTTCTGCACAATGCCGCTTGTGCTTAGAGGAAAAGCTCGCAATCATCTCTTTTATCTTAAGAAAAGAGAACTTGCTTAACAAGAGAACAGAGCTGGTATTGAAATGCCGTGACCAAAGTTTACTAAAGCGTGCAAAACAGAGAGCCAAGCTAGGTTTTAGCTCTGCCTTCTGTATTGAGCATTTTATCAACCAGAATTGGTATCTTCGTATATATATATATATATATATATATATATATATATATATATATATATATATATATATATATATATATATATATATATATATATATATATATATATATATATATATATATATATATATATATATATATATATATATATATATATATATATACATATATATATATATATACATATATATATATATATACATATATATATATTTATATATATATATACATATATATATATATATACATATATATATATTTATATATATATATATATATATATATATATATATATACACATATAAATATATGTATATATATATATATATATATATATATATATATATATATATATATATATATATATATATATATATATATATATATATATATATATACACACACACACACACACACACTGCTGATATAGAAGAGGATTGAGCTGCCTTCATTCACTTTGAATTTAGCTAAGGTCAATAGACATTGATTCTGATGACATTGGTGTTTGGTGTGGCAATAAAGTTGAGTAAATACCTTACAAATTGAGAAAACAATGGTGGTAATATTATAATAATGATATGATATAGAAGTTGTAACTGAGAAATGATAACTTTGAATGTGAACATAACACAGGTGTGATATTGAAATGGTTACTGATGCTGATGATGCAATTGATTATGATGGTGATTGGCTGTTTTGTATGTTTATTGCAGTTGCGTGCCCGTCCCACAAGGATTCAGAAGATGGTGCAGTTAATGTTGGTCAGGAACATGCCCTCAATGGGTGTCGGTGAGGAACATTGTTTTGTATATTCTTTCATATTTGTTTTTTTGAAATAACCCTATAACCTAACCAGCAGAAAACCTGTTACACAATGTTTTTTGTTTTTTCCAGGTTTAGAGGCAAAATCAAGACATGTAAGAATGGCCATCTTTGATGGTGAGAAGGTAGGTACTCATTTTGAGGAAAAAGTCAGATAGTTTGAGGATAAAATGGGATAGCTTAGGGGAAAAAAATGATATTTTGAGGAAAATCAGATATTTGAGGAAAATCTTCTGGTAATTTCAGGAAAACCCTCCAAAATTTTGTGGGAAAAGTCATATGTTTTGAGGAAAAACTTTAGAAACTTTTGGGGTAAATGTCGCATATTTTAAGGAAAAACTTTGGGAATTTTGAGGAAATACTGCAGAAATTTTGAGGGAAAATCAAGATATGTTGAGGAAAACCTTCAAAAATTTTAAGAAAAAAGTAAGATATTCTGTGGAGAAAATTCAGAATTTTTGAGATATCAAGTCAAAAATTTGCTAACTTTTAACTGTTAAATAGGCCTAACTTAAAGATTCGGTTTTTGGAAATATTGTGATACTTTTTCCCAAAATGGCTTTCATCAGGATTGCCAAAACAATCCAACATACTGATTTTTCTGACTTTTTGGAAATTTTTGGCCAGGGGTGGTCAATTGCCCCCTTTTTCCCTTTTAGATGACACCACTGGACTACAGCTCTCTTTGTGTTATATTAAAGCAAGAAGATAAGAAATTGGGTATTGCATTATTTATAATGTTATAGTAAGAAGCTTTGAGAATATGACCAAAGCATAGCTGATACCATTTTCTGGATTGCATTTTGTTCCACCCTTGTCAAAAAAATAAAGTGTGCTTCAAGTAAAGGGGTAGGGGTAAGGGTTAGAGGGAAGGTAAATTTAGAAAAAGTAAGTCAGAAAATGTATAACTATTGATGAATTTTGCAGTCAAGAAAATCTGAAAGTCTTTAAAAAAATATTGGAAAAGTTTAGATCTTAAGTCAAAATTTAGATGAAGTTTTTGAAATTTGAATGTCAAAGCCCCTCCTAAGTAAATGTCTAACTATGTCACTTTATTTTGGCAGACTGATGATTTTTTTGTAGGAGAATATGTATCTGTCACAAACCTAAGGTTTGTACGTGAATTGCAACAATGTGAGCATTATGATTTTTGTGGTTGTGTAAAGGTTAAATTAGTGATGAAAGTTCTTATTTTTCTCCATGCAGGTGCTGAGCAATATTCACACTGTGCAAGCAACATGGAATGAAAGCGATCTGAAGACGTGGAGGTTCTCACCAAAGGTTAAGTAGTTCAAAGACCGCTAAATACTTTATCTTATAGTGGATTGGTCAATTGATATTGACTTCAAACGATTGTATGATAATTCAATTTTTTACTTCTTTTTAGGTTCTGGGTCTGTTGCCAAGTATACTTGATGGTGACTGTTTTATCAGAACAGACTATTCTGAGAAGAGGATAGGTAAGACTTAATGCTCAAAGTTTAGAATTATAATTGTAATTTGAGTGGAGAGCAACTGTGCAGTGTATGAACCCTGTTCCTCAGATGCCTGCCATGCTATCTTGTGGGCTTCTGATAATTGACTGGAGTTCATAAGCATTTCTGATGCTACAATCATGTGATTCAGTCTTGATTGTAAATCAGTTTGTTATCTAGCAAAGTGTTTGAAAAATCAATCAGTGAAAATGATATTCTATTCATGTATACTGGTTTGGGATTCTATTCATGTACACTGGTTTGGGATTCTATTCATGTACACTGGTTTGGGATTCTGTTCATGTACACTGGTTTGGGATTCTATTCATGTACACTGGTTTGGGATTCTATTCATGTACACTGGTTTGGGATTCTATTCATGTACACTGGTTTGGGATTCTATTCATGTCCACTGGTTTGGGATTCTATTCATGTCCATTGGTTTGGGATTCTGTTCATGTACACTGGTTTGGGATTCAATTCATGTACACTGGTTTGAGATTCTATTCATGTCCACTGGTTTGGGATTCTATTCATGTCCACCGGTTTGGGATTCTATTCATGTCCATTGGTTTGGGATTCTGTTCATGTACACTGGTTTGGGATTCAATTCATGTACACTGGTTTGGGATTCTATTCATGTCCACTGGTTTGGGATTCTATTCATGTACACGGTTTGGGATTCTATTCATGTACACTGGTTTGGGATTCTATTCATGTCCATTGGTTTGGGATTCTGTTCATGTACACTGGTTTGGGATTCAATTCATGTACACTGGTTTGGGATTCTATTCATGTCCACTGGTTTGGGATTTTATTCATGTACACTGGTTTGGGATTCTATTCATGTACACTGGTTTGGGATTCTGTTCATGTACACTGGTTTGGGATTCTGTTCATGTCCATTGGTTTGGGATTCTATTCATGTACACTGGTTTGGGATTCTATTCATGTACACTGGTTTGGGATTCTATTCATGTACACTGGTTTGGGGTTCTGTTCATGTACACTGGTTTGGGATTCTGTTCATGTACACTGGTTTGGGGTTCTGTTCATGTACACTGGTTTGGGATTCTGTTCATGTACACTGGTTTGGGATTCTATTCATGTCCACTGGTTTGGGATTCTATTCATGTCCACTGGTTTGGGATTCTATTCATGTCCACTGGTTTGGGATTCTATTCATGTACACTGGTTTGGGATTCTATTCATGTACACTGGTTTGGGATTCTGTTCATGTACACTGGTTTGGGATTCTATTCATGTACACTGGTTTGGGATTCTGTTCATGTACACTGATTTGGGATTCAATTCATGTACACTGGTTTGGGATTCTGTTCATGTACACTGGTTTGGGATTCAATTCATGTCCACCGGTTTGGGATTCTATTCATGTCCATTGGTTTGGGATTCTATTCATGTCCATTGGTTTAGGATTCTATTCATGTCCATTGGTTTGGGATTCTATTCATGTCCATTGGTTTGGGATTCTATTCATGTACACTGGTTTGGGATTCTATTCATGTACACTGGTTTGGGATTCTATTCATGTCCATTGGTTTAGGATTCTATTCATGTCCATTGGTTTGGGATTCTATTCATGTACACTGGTTTGGGATTCTATTCATGTACACTGGTTTGGGATTCTATTCATGTACACTGGTTTGGAATTCTATTCATGTACACTGGTTTGGAATTCTATTCATGTACACTGGTTTGGGATTCTATTCATGTCCATTGGTTTGGGATTCTATTCATGTCCATTGGTTTGGGATTCTATTCATGTACACTGGTTTGGGATTCAATTCATGCACACTGGTTTGGGATTCTATTCATGTACACTGGTTTGGGATTCTATTTATGTACACTGGTTTGGGATTCTATTCATGTACACTGGTTTGGGATTCTATTCATGTACACTGGTTTGGGATTCTATTCATGTACACTGGTTTGGGATTCTATTCATGTACACTGGTTTGGGATTCAATTCATGTACACTGGTTTGGGATTCTATTCATGTACACTGGTTTGGGATTCTATTCATGTACACTGGTTTGGGATTCTATTAATGTCACTGGTTTGGGATTCACACTGGTTTGGGATTATTCATGTACACTGGTTTGGGATTCTATTCATGTACACTGGTTTGGGATTCATTCATGTACACTGGTTTGGGATTCTGTCCACTGGTTTGGGATTCTATTCATCCATTGGTTTGGGATTCTACTGGTTTGGGATTCAATTCATGTACACTGGTTTGGGATGTACACTGGTTTGGGATTCTATTCATGTCCACTGGTTTGGGTTCTATTCATGTACACTGGTTTGGGATTCTATTCATGTCCACTGGTTTCATTCACTGGTTTGTCCACTGGTTTGGGATGTCCACTGGTTTGGGATTCATGTACACTGATTCAATTCATGTTGGTTTGGGATTCATTGGTTTATTCATGTCCATTGGTTTGGGATTCTATTCATGTACACTGATTTGGGATTCAACTGGTTTCATGTACACATTGGTTTGGGATTCTATTCATGTACACTGGTTTGGGATTCTATTCATGTACACTGGTTTGGGATTCTATTCATGTACACTGGTTTGTTCATGTACACTGGTTTGGGATTCATTCATGTCATTCTGGTTTGGGATTCTATTCATGTACACTGGTTTGGGATTCTATTCATTCATGTACACTGGTTTGGGATTCTATTCATGTACACTGGTTTGTACACTGGTTTGATTCTATTCATGTACACTGGTTTGGGATTCTATTCATGTACACTGGTTTGGGATTCATGTATTCACTACTGGTTTGGGATTCTATTAATGTGCACTGGTTTGGGATTCTATTCATGTACACTGGTTTGGGATTCTATTCATGTACACTGGTTTGGGATTCTATTCATGTACACTGGTTTGGGATTCTATTCATGTTCACTGGTTTGGGATTCTATTCATGTACACTGGTTTGGAATTCTATTCATGCACACTGGTTTGGGATTATATTTATGTACACTGGTTTGGGATTCTATTCATGTACACTGGTTTGGGATTCTATTAATGTACACTGGTTTGGGATTCTATTCATGTCCATTGGTTTGGGATTCTATTCATGTACACTGGTTTGGGTTTGCTTTTAAGCTGTTTCTGAATGTTCCACATTTATTATTCTCTTTTCCAACATTCTAGGTCTCCTGTTTGAATTGTGCATGTCATATTTGAGAACTGTAAGTATATTAAGGTTTCTAGTTGGTCATATTTTATATCTCAAGCAAGATATGAAGTTATGTTATTGGTCTAAACAATGAATATTCAAGACATACACAGGTGGATTTCATTCATTTTTCTCATTGGTGTAGCTATGACTTTTTTGAAGAGGGACAAAGACAATCTAATTTCAAGCTCATTATACTAAATTTTCAGATTTTTTAAATCAAATTTTTAACTTTTTCTATGGTTTTTCCTAATCATGACTTAAGTTTTTCTTATTTTCTTGTCCAAAGTTTAAAAAAAGCAAGGGCAATGTAGCCATTTTCTTTCCAATGGAACAATATTTGTTATAGATTTTCCATATTTTAAAATTGTGGGCAAATGCGAACCTTCCCCTCCAGCCATTTTCTTCTCAATACCTATGTAAGAAACAAACGGATGTAATTGATGTCTTGAATAAACATTTATTTCCGACTTCAATCAATTCATTCGGCTTGTTTTTGTAAATGCTCTCCTATCCTAGTCTTATATGTATAATACTAATATTCATTGTCTGCAGAAAACTGGTGAGACTGGTGAATTTGGATGTGGATGGGTCCATCTTCCTTTATTTGATGAATCAACTGGTGGGCCGGTTGTCAACCGGTAAGATATTACTACCTTCAATACACTATTTTTTTCTCTTTGTCACTCCGAGTGTTAGTGTTTGTACCCTAGACAATGAAGTTAGTGAATATGTATGTTGCGACTTTCCCTTCATCTGTCTCTCCATATTTCTGTCGGTTCACCATCCATTTGTTTGTCCATCCATCTGTCATTAATTTTGAACAGTATTTGAATATCATACAAGAAGAAAGTAACTTTTACCTGTTGGAAGACAGTTTGTTTGGTCTAATATATGCTCAATATGAAAACCTTTGCTTTAAAAGAATTTATAAAACAGAAATAAATTGCTGACATGAACATCAATTGAAGTATTTTTGTTTTGCTTAAAAGGGAATTCATACATTTCATGTAAATTAATTCTTGCCTCAAAAGTAATGAAAAGGGATTTAAATAATAAACTTATGCTTGAGTAGAAATTAAAGAATACTGATAAAAGATGACCTCTAAGTAGACCGGCTTAGTTTTCAGTCAGAGATAGATAGCTTTATCTGAGGAAGAAAGGTCAATGACCTGTGTCAGATTGATATATAAGGTCTATGATCATCTACCTACCAAGCCTTTCAGCTGATTCCCCTGTAAAAGTTTTTATAAATTGTAAGTGAAACAACCTTTGAATTTGAAAAATGGCTTGTTGATTTTTAAATTGAAGTTCATCAAAAATTGTTAGATTTTCCTGATTTATGAAGAAGAAGGCAGATTATGTGAAGATGTTCATCAAATTCTTAAAATTTCTCTCAATTTCTGTCCTTAAAATTAAAGATAATATCCCTTCCAGATAGATATCAATTAATTGGAAGTTTGTTTGAGATTTAGAACCAGATGAACATTGTCAATTTATTGCAATGTGATCAATTTACCAGAAGATTTGCATATCAACATGTGAAAACTGGCAAATGGCCACTTTTTAACAAATGTGAATGGTTTGTTTTGTTATTCATTTGGGTTTGGATTGTTGCTACAGCCATTGAGTAATGTTACTGCTTCTTTCTATCGACCTGTAAAAGCATTCTCAATCTTAAATCCGGTCTTTTTTAATATAATGTTAATGTTTGTTTCTGTACAGGGTGTTTGATTTACCAGTCAAAGGAGGTACACCATTTGAACAAGATGTTGAGGTGGATCCTTCCATTAGCAGAAAAGGTACATTGCTTATTTTACCTACGATGAATATGGGGATATAGGAATTAGGTGCTGAAAGTTTGGTACCAATCACGATAGGTCATCATTTCAAGCTAACAAGGATCTTTTTGCCTCTGCCACATGGTTTGACTATTGCTGGATTAGGTTGTGCTACCACAAGGTAGCTTTACCCCCAAACAAACAACTAAGGATCAGAATCATGACTTGCTTACAACAGTGCATGGCCTCTCTGTTTGAGCAACTAGCATCGATAGCCTCTTGTGGCAGAGAATATCAAATTTCACAAACTTTTTGTGCAAAAAATGTGACAAATTATGGTAGAATAATGGCACTGAGTAATCTCTTAGGATTTGGAACCTTGTGTTGTCAAAACTTGGCAAAGAAGAAGAAGAAAGTTTGAAGTGATTGGGTTATATAACCTATCACTCTGTGTTGTTCTATATGACTGGTTATATTACCTATTACTCTGTGTTGTTCTATATGATAGGGTTGGGAGATTTAGTCTGTCCATAATAAGGACTACTTTCTGTCAATCTGTCATAATAAGGACTACTTTCAGTGATGTCATAATAAGGACTACTTTCAGTGATGTCATAATAAGGACTACTTTCAGTGATGTCATAATAAGGACTACTTTCAGTGATGGGACAAAGCTTGCCTTTGCATATTCTCAATGATGTTTATGTGCTTTTTTTTAAGTAGAGACCATACTGAGTTGCGTTGATGACTGATTACAACTATGTGTGATTTAGAAGCAAAGAAAATGCAAAGAAGGCTACATTATGGGGACAAGTTTCTTAGGAAATGTCTTCTGGAAGTTTACTTTTTTGGGGTCTTAATGCCTAGGCTTACAAGCATAAGCTGTGATATAGGTGTGTCTGAGTGTGCTCTTACAATTTGGACAAAAGCATTTGACCCTTTTTCTTCCCCCTTCCATCCCAATTCAATGCTGGAAGTGTATCTTAAATGTTGCAGGTCCTAGTCTTGTCCCAACATTGTAACGGGGTAGAAGGGGGGAAAACTGTTCAAGACTTTGTCCAGGATTGTATGCAAAGTTTTGATAATTAGAACCCTGGTGTATGTAATGTGGTGTCAATCTGTCAATACTGATTTTCTCAAACTCAGCCTATGCTGTAGTATTTTCACTATTCTTTTGCTATAGTAACATTTCCGTAATCTGTGTTCTGTGTTATTAAAGTTTTGCAGATTATTCGTATATACAAGATATGATTCTGGTGACAGCTCAAAATCTTTACATAATTCATTCAATTTCTTTCTTGACTTTCAATCATTGAAAATCTTGTGAATGTTTATTGATTATTGGTCATTTATTCAAACTCAAAACTCTTTAAAGTTTGCGGTTTCTGTAAAAAAGCTGTGCAGATAATATAAGACAAAAGAATTAAAATAAGGAAATTTAGCACCTGACCTTACATCATAACTTCTCATAAACATAATATTTTAAGTTAAGAAAACTGCAAAGTGGACAATATGCAAAGAATTGTGGAGAAACCTTTACAGATCATAGGGATGAAATTCATATTTGTTACAATTGTTTGTTTTCAGCTGCCAATAATAAGATCAGGTCCATGCTGTCAGCCAATAAGCAGCCTCATTTACAGATCAGACTGATCACACCCACCAAGGAGCAGAAGCCGTTACTTGAGTAAGTAGCCTTAATGAAGTTACCGACAAAGAAGAATTGCAAGTAAAGCATTCATTCAGTATTACCAGCTCACAGGTGATCCAATTTTGGGCATTTTCTGACATTTGCAGAATTGTTGGTCTACGTACATGAAGGCAACTGAAAATCTATGTAATTCTTTATATTTATTTTTTATTTTACTTTTTGAAAGTAAGGAGAATAGATGTTGGTCTGGGGTATGGGCTTAAACTTTTGTCAGAATCAACTACTGAACACAAACATGATCAAAAACAAAACAATGGATTTACATAGGAAAATATAGAGGTGCACTCGTTCATACAACATTCATTTTCAAAAAATGTACACATTAACACCAGAAAATTGTAAAGTGGCTCAATTTTGTTTGACGTTCATAGAAGTAATATGTAATGTTGTGGTTCTTAAGGTGGAAACACACCGGACGCGACGACGACGAGCGATTTTTTAGAAAATCACACAGGAAACAAATATTATAAGATGCTTTGACTTTTTGCTTACACACAATGAAGTTTACAATTGAGGCTTTTTGATGATACTGGAAAATTTGTTAGAAATGTTTGTTTTTTCTCAAACTGGAGAAATTCGCTTCAGTGGGGGGCGATTTTCTGTCGCGACGCAAACTTTGCTTCAATGGGCGTAAAAAGGCCCTTTAATCAATTTTCAGTTATTATCTGGATAGCCATGCAGTGACGATCCTTCTCTGAAAACAAGAGGTCAAAATGTTTCTTTTCCTTTGTTTTATTCAATTTTGTTTAAAAAAATCGCTTGCTGCGTCGCGTTCAGTGTATAATGGCCTTTACTTGATGTGGCTATTACTGCCTGTCTATTGGTTTTAAAAGATGCATTAAAATCTTGTAATGCATATAAGACATTGAAATCATTCTCTTTGACTTTCAGAACTCTACCAGATACGATTGTTAGTGCTACATCTTACCTACTATTCTTGTCTTTCTATCGTAAGCTGCTTGGTGATGTGTTACTTAGGGACCGAATTGACATGTACAGCACAGGTAAGAATGGTCACATAAAGCTGTTTCCTTTTGGAAGAGGTGATAAGATTGTTGTTAGATATTAAGGAATTTTGGACAAGTTGATTTGAATACCACTGTACATTATTTTACCTTCATTATCATCGTCATCTGTCATCCAAAGACGGAAAAGTAGAAGCAGCTTTGACGTAGCAGGTAGCATATCCATCATGGGTTGCAGGATCTTGTTTATATTGAGTCCTATGTCTTTGGCAATGATGTCAGGTTAACGCATTCTACCACGATTCGGATGTCCACCAGAAAGAAGCTTCCTAGAAGACCATATGAGAGATCAGTTGATCTTTTGTTTGCAAGTAGTGTCTAGCAAATTGTAGGCATTGCTGTTTTACAATCTCTGATAGCAGAAGAATGTTGCCACATACCTTCTTATTTGTAACGTGTCCCACCAACTGATGTCCAATACACTGCCTAGTAGTTGGATGTATTAAGCTGCCATTGATATGATCCTCAAACGTTTGGGTTATTGTCCATGTCTTAGCTCCATATAGTAGAATGCTTTCAATTTTACTTTAAGTTTCATAATCAATTTCACAAATTCATTTTCAAAATAATTTACTTCTGAAATATAAATTGTTTAAAATAAGTTACTACTCAGACATTATCGTTAACCAAATGAAGTGCAATTTGATCAATGAGTCGTCTTGTTAGATAAACCACTTCTTTCTTAAAGAAGCTCTTGGTAGATAAGTGAGGCTGTCTCCACCATGTCATGGGAACATTGAAATAACACGGGTCCATTTTTGATCCTGGGTCATTGAAAATTTACTCCTGCAATTATTCGGTAGAAACAATTATAGTTGATATGAACATTCACATCAAAGGTTATCAAAACCATCATGTGATATGAACATTCACATCAAAGTTTATCAAAACCATCATGTGATATGAAAACTCACATCAAAGGTTATCAAAACCATCACGTGATATAAACATTCACATCAAAGGTTATTAAAACCAACATGTGATATAAACATTCATGTCAAAGGTTATCAAACCATCTTGTGATGTGAACATTTCCGTCGAAGGTTATCAAAACCATCACGTGATATGAACATTCACATCCAAAGTTGTCAATACTATTATGTGATATGAACATGCACATCAAAGGTTATCAAAACCATCATGTAATATGAACATTCACGTCAAAGGATATCAGTACCATCATGTGATATGAACATGCACATCAAAGGTTATCAAAACCATCATGTAATATGAAAATTCACATCATAGGTTATCAGTACCATCATGTGATATGAACATTCATGTCAAAGGTTATCAAAACCATCATGTGATATGAACATTCACATCAAAGGTTATCAAACCATCATGTGATATGAATATTCACATCAAAGGTTATCAGTACCTCATGTCCAAGGTTATCAAAACCATCATGTGATATGAACATTCACATCAAAGCTTATCAAACCATCATGTGATATGAATATTCACATCAAAGGTTATCAGTACCATCATGTGAATGAACATTCATGTCAAAGGTTATCTCTGACTCAAAGGCTGTTCTTACTTCATTACTCAATCTTAAATGGGATAACCTCACCTGCCACCTCCTCCTCCGGAAACTCTTTTCTCCCACCCTCTGCAGGAAAAGTGTTCTTTTCTTCTGGATACCCAGCCATGTTGGCATCTCTGGCAATGACAGGGCTGATACTGCCGCTAAGCTTGCCCTTAACCTCCTCCCTTCCCCTTTTCCCAAAACCCTCTCTGACATCAAACCGCTTATCGCTTTTCTTGTTCATGACCGCTGGCAAACCTTATGGAACTTCCAAATTGATAACAAACTCCATGTTATCCAGCCCACAATCCCGATCAAATCCACCATCAACAACCTTTCTCGTATCGACAACATTCATATTACCCGTCTTAGAATTGGTCACACCCACCTCACTCACTCCCACCTCCTTATTGGTTCCCCCCAACCCCTCTGTAACAATTGCCACTGCATCCTCACAATCCAACACGTTCTCCTTGCTTGCCCCCTGTACAACCTTCCCAGAGCTTCCCTCGCTCCCCACAACTCAATTGCTGAGTTCTTCCAAAAAAATCCTCCAGATAAAATAGTCTCCTTCCTTCAGCATGCATCCCTCTACAACCATATTTAATTCTCCTCTTCCACCCCCTCTCTACTTTGTTTTTGTTTTACCCATGCACCTCCTCTCTCGATCACAGCTTTCTGGCTTTTGTTCTTGAATTTCTCTCATTCTTCCCCTGGTCTCTTTCCTTACTACCTCTAAAATGATCTGACCTCTCAGGCACAATTTGACCTTCGTTGTCGTGGTGCCGTTAAGATCTCATCAAACAAACAAACAAAGGTTATCAAAACCATCATGTGATATGAACATTCACGTCAAAGGTTATCAAAACTATCACCTGATATGAACATTCACAGCATAGGTTATCAAAACCATCACTTGATATGAACATTCACATCAAAGGTTATCAAACCATCATGTGATATGAACATTCACATCAAAGATTATCAAAACCATCATGTAATATGAACATTCACATCAAAGGTTATCAAAACCATCACTTGATATGAACATTCATGTCAAAGCTTATCAAGATCATCATGTGCACAAAAAGTCTAGAGACTGCAGAATAACATGCACTGTAACCCTTAAACGCTTAGTGTGTTCATAAGGTAACTGCAATTTTTCATAACTTTTTTTTCTTCAAAAATGATTTTCACAACTTTCCTCATTTTTTATGACTACAAGTTTCAAGTTTATTTAATATGAATGCTAAGACAATACATTTTGTGAGCTTGTATTACTTCTTGTGAGTAATGAAAATGGAGGAATTTGTTTAAATATTTAGATTGTTCGTGAAATTTCCTTTCCATTGATGCCAGTCTAAGTTTCTTTTCTCAAAGCAAAACACGCAAAAACAATGAAAATAAGTAAAAAAATAATCACTGCTGTAATTACTTAAGAAAAACATAAGTTGCGCATTCGGTTTGGTTTCCTGAACCAAGGTCGCTCACGTGAACTTCTGGCACGCTTACCACTACACCACACTGCCTATCAGTAGAATGTGGATTTGTTAAAAAACTTATTTTTGATCTGAAGAAAGAGAGTAGTTGCTCTGTTTGATTTCAATCGAAAATGTGTGGAATCGATTTAAACATTATATTTTGCACAGGGCACTTGTATTGCGATAAGGAAGGACGACTTTTGTAAAAAATTGGTCTCAAAAAGGGTAAAAATCAAGATATTTTACCAAAAATGATATTGATCAAAGGGGCAGTCATAATTTGACCAGAATTGGATGCATTGATGTCTTTTACTGTTCCTAACAGGTTTTGAGGCAAAAGCAACGTTTGGAAGTATGGCAAATAAGTTTTTGAGAAAAAATGTGAAACTTGACAAAATGTTTCATGTTTACTCATTTTCAAGTTTACTTAAACATTTTCAGTGTAACCCTTATCAAGAATGTTAATTTATTGAAATAACTATTCGACTCTTTCAAATGATACCAGGATCACTGCTGTGGGCCTATTTGACTTAGCAAAATAATTTTTCGAAAAGTTGCAAGTCTAAACCGGTCATGCCATGACCAATTGAACATTCAAGGGTTGAAGTAGCACAATAGAATAAGTGAATCTTTTATTTCAAGTATGCATCATGTCTAATTATTTCAAATGTATCCTTTTATTGTAAATTCCCAGGCATTTTTCTTCAATTTCTTTTCACCATTTTTTCTGTTTTCTAGACTTAATTCACAGTCCAGTTTTAGCAGGTTTTCCAGAAGTGACTCGTTTTCCAGATATAATGGATGCTTTATGGGTAATGGCTCTATTAATTTCATAAACAAATTGGGTGTAGAGCAAAGGATTTTTGTAAACTTATAAAAATCATTATTGCAGGAAATATAAGTGTAGAGTGAGTATGAGATGTAGCTTGAATGCAATTAATGGACATAGTTGAAAATAACAGAAGTCCAACTCTCTAAGTGCAATCACTCTCATTTTTATTTTCCTGTTGAACTGAGGTTGGAGGGTGGGCTTGCTGTGCCCTTAAAGAACAAATCTGACAAGGGTTAAATTGCACTTGTTGTGTGAAAATTAATACTGATGAAACAACAATAAATGAGGCCAACAACTCATTGTAATGAAATCAATACTTTTGAAATAGACCTTTCATCAAAGATTTAATAAGATGAACTAAAGATTTTGGAACTTTTGATCAACCATCACTCGAAAACTAAATAAATATTTACAATATTCAAACACTGCTTTTCTCATAATTTAACCCTTACTCTACCAGCACTTTTCTGAAAACAAGTCAAAGATGGGGCACCCAAAACAGCATGATAGAGTAAGGGTTAAGCACAGGGTTTGTATGTGTCAGGGAAAACCTGGAAAGTCATGGAATTTTGATTTAATTTTTTCCAGACCTTGAAAGTCAGGGAATACAAGGAAAATCTATCAAAAGTCATAGAATTTCATTCTGTGTGATGAAAAATGTTTTAATGATCTATTTCAAGAAAACATGCCCAGGTTAAGACGCAATTTATATTGTAATGTACTTTTCAATATCAACACATGCTGTGTACAAACAAAATAATGTGTTGTTTCTGCTATAAAAATCAGGAGCAAAATTAAGCAGCCCAACAGAAGCTCAGTGATGCACCAAGAAACATTAAAACTTTTGCTATGAACAAGCAGAGTTAAGATGTTATGCCTTACTGAACAATGGAGGGATGGAGAGGAGGGGTGGAGCATAGAACTTCCCCCAAATTGGTGGAAATCAGGTTGATATCGTAGTCCGTTAAGGAGTTGGTGCATTTCAAAGATTTTAACAATGTGTTGAAAAGTCACCTTGTAGTGTACAGTATGTCATAAAGGCAGATCCAATGCAATTTTTTGTGTATTTCTATCAAACAAAACAAAAGTGTTTTCATTGTACTTTGAGTGTAAGGTACATGAGCAATGGACAAAGCATCTTCTTGTAAAGTGAATATTATACCCCATTTCAATAATTAAACAAATAATGTTGCCAATAATTTAGAAATAGGCAATAGTTTTCAAAGAAATACATACAAATTGCCTTGGATCTGCCTTTTGACATTTACTGTGAGGTCACACTGATAACATCTTTGAAGTACAATAACTCAAAAATGGAATAGGAAATCAACATGATGTGTATGAAAATGAAAATTTATGGAAATATTCCATTAAAAGCAACCAAACTATCAAAAAGTTTGTCAATTATCAGTTGTGCTTGAATCTTCTTTACCAAAGAAGTGAGAACTTTAGACTGTTTATCTGAAGTACATGATTCCTTGCTATATGACATTATCATCATTTGTATTTCATTTGCTGCCATTTGACAAGTTGCACCATTTATTTTATGGTTTTCAGAGCACATGGGCTGACAAAAAGAGAACAATTAAAAGATCTGATAAGGTAAGCAGCCTTTCTTATGTTAATGCTGATGTTTTGGATGCATTAGTTGACATTAAATTGATAAACAGAGAAGTTAAAGTTGATTTCAGATTGTGGAAATAATAGTACCAAAGAATTGAATGAGGTTGATTGTGTGGACAAATTTTGAATGGGGGAAGGAAAAATTGAGGTGTCGTGTAATGTAAGGAATGCACTTAAGGTCATATTAAAGATGAAATACAATTATTTGAAAACTTGGGAGACAAATTACTTGGGACTGGTGATGCAGATATGTCAACGATTCCTCTTTCCAAGTTGAAAGACTCTTCTCCTAGTACTAATATACTTACCTGATGTCAATATTACTTTAGGCTAATAGCTCTCGACCTCTCTGAAAGCCACTGAAAATATTCTATGTTTGCACCCCTTGACCCCTTTCCCACTAACTCTCCAGTAAAAATGAAGGTGGAAAATAAGGTAAAAAGCTCCTGTAGGGAGGTGGGTGGGAGTACAGCAGGTAAGTATCTTAGTGCTAGGAGGAGAGTCTTTTAATTGTAAAGAGGATTCTCCTGCACACTACATACTTACCTGCTGTCATCACTACTTTGGCTACGAATTCATAGCTTAGTAGGAGGTGGGGGAGCAGCAAGGTTAAAAACTCTCCACCCCAGAATAATCAATACTACAGAACAGGATAGCGAGAGAACTGATAAGGAAAAACAGACAGTTGCATCCAACAATGAAAACTCGGCATGCAAACTGTGAACAAAATCCACCAGAACTCATGGTGATAGTAAACAATAAAAAGCAAAATACAGTATATAAACCAAGCATCACTTACCCCAACTTATGGATGGGATATCAGTGGATGCCCCAGGGCCGCTCTAACGAAACCTCCTCATTCTCCTGCCTTGCCTTTAAGTAAAAGGAACTAAAAGAGGTGTTAGTTTTCCATGAGGCGGCTTTCATTATATCTGATAAGTAAGCTCCATTGAAAAGAGCCCAGGATATAGAAAGGGCTCTGACATCATGGGCTCTATCTAATACCCACATTTCTAAGTTCTATATCTGAACATTCTGAATAACAGTACCTGACCAGTTCTTTTATCCATGTAGAAATTGTGTCTCTTGATGCAGCTTTTATACTGCTAGTCTGGTACATAGTACAAAAAGTTGTTTTATGGAAGTTCTGACAGTTCTAGTAACTGCCACATAAAACTGCAGAGCCATAGCTGACACTATAATTCATCTCCTTCCACAGAAGAGCCCTCCGCTAAATAAGGAAGGATGATGGCCTTCCCCAAATGCTTCATTTTATATCATTTTTTTTACTAGAAACCCCGGATGGGGTATCAAACTTACCCCGGTTTGGTCCCATCTGACATGGCCTTCCTCCGTCATCAAGGCATGTAAGGTACTCCTGCATCGCCCAGAAGCAGCAGCAAGTAAAGACACTATTTTCCAACTTAACCATTTTATGCTAGCTTTCTTGATAGGTTTAAAAGGAGGTCTTGTAAGCCTATTCAAAACTTTAAAAAAAGGATAAACTCTCAGGTGGAATTAATTTCCTACTTGGGGTTCTCTCCAAGAAGAACCCATTCAATAAACTATCTAAGTCCTGTGATTGAGCTGGATATATATCCTCTCTTTTGTAAACCATACGACTAGCAGCCCTGTGACCCATTATGGTTCTTACTGCCAACTTCTTCACTTTGAATAAGTGAGTTAGAAAATCCACAATTTCAGGAACACTTGCCCTCAAGTAATCTATTCCCCTTGATGCAGCCCACAAGCAAAACTTGTTTAGTCTTGAGTTGTATGTTCTATAGGTAGAAGTGCATCGTGAGTTAGCTGCTCATGCAGCAGCTTTACTTGAAAATCCCCTCTTTAGAAATTTCTTGCTGACAATTTCTAGGCCACTATTTGGAATGACAGGGGATCTGGGTGAATGAGCAACAACTGCCCTTGCCCCATGTTCTGTGACAGTAGGTCGTACACTACTGTGACTCTCACTGGCTCCTCTATCATGAGTTGTAACATCCCCGGGAACCAGGATTGTTTGGCCAATACGGGGCAATTAGAATCACCATATAGTCCTCTGTCCATATCTTTTGTAACATCTTTGGAATGAGGACAACTGGGGGAAAAGCGTAAGCTACATCCCTCACCATGGTAGGGACAGAGCATCTTCCCCTAGAGCTATTGGATCTGGCACTGGTGACACATCTGGTTGTATCGTGTGGCAAACAAATCTATTTGGTGTCGTGTGGCAAACAAATCTATTTGGGGAAAACCTAATTTGGCGAACACCTGCATTAGGGAACGGTGTTCAGTTTCCAGTCTTGTGTGACGAATCCTGTTGTGAGACAGCATCTACCACCACATTCTTTACCCCTGGAATATGGACTGCTCGTAGCATCATGTTTGGTTCTATGCACCATTTGAATAGTTCCAGGACCCCCCCCACCTTTTTGTTGTTGTTTATGTACGCTACCAGGGTGGAGTTGCCGAGCGTACCAAAACTTGACTGCCCTCTATCTTTTCCTGAAAGGCTTTCAACCCCCTGAACACTGCTTCTAACTCCAACCAATTTATATGCTTTGCCTGCTTGGACCGTTTCCAAGTCCCTGCAGTCTGCAGAGTCCCTATGTGAGCCCCCAATCCTGTTTGGAGGCATCTGTCACTGGAGTATAATCTGCCACTTGTGGGGTTATTGGTACCCCTTTCTGCGGATGAGCCTTGTTGATCCACCACATCAGGTGCTTTACCTGTGTGGGGATGGGAATATACATGTCTAGGTTCCTGGATGCTACCTTCCAATGCGCTAGTAAATGTAACTGTATTGAGCACAATTGCAGCCTTGCCCAAGGTACTACTTGGATGCAGGAGGCCATAAGCCCCAGCATTTGAATGTATGTGTGTACCAAGACAGCCGAACATAAGAGGACTCCTGATACCACCCTTATCAACTTGTTTATTCTTTCCTGAGATGGGACGGCCAGCCACCTTCCCAGCTAAAAGTCTATTCCCCAAAAGATAAGGCTTTGCTTTGGCTGCGTTTCTGACTTCCTCCAATTGATCAGAACCCCAACCTTTAAATTACCTGAAGAGATTTCTTTACTCCTCTGTGTACCTCCTGACTGGAACCCCCTCTTATCAACCAGTCGTCTAGGTAAGCTAAGACATGGACATTTTCTTGATGTAGGAAAGCTAAAATGGGCACCGTTATCTTTGTGAAAACTCTTGGGGCCGTTGCCAACCCGAAGGGGAGGGCAACAAACTCGTAGCACTGATTGTTCACACTGAACCGCAGGAACTTTGTGTCCCGGGGGTTTATTGGTATATGCAGATAGACATCTGTTAGATCTATTCGCCCAGATGTAGAAACTGCAAAGTTACATGCAGTGCTTCCATTTTGAAATGTTGTTTCTTTAGAAACTTATCTAAGGGGCAAAGGTTGAGAATCAGTCTAAACCCCCTGAAGTCTTTGCCACAATAAAAAGGATACTATAAAAATCCTCTTTTACCTTGTGCTGAGGAACTTTTCTTACAGCCCCTTTTGTTAACAGGGTTTGAATTTCTGATTTTCTAATTTTCGGTTCCTTGGGGAGTGGAGACTGCCTTACCCTTGAAAAAGGTGGCGTACGTCTTTGAAACTCTAGCTTTTTTAAATTATTATAGAAAGAACCCAAGCATCTTGTGTCATCTCTGCCCAATACTGATGGAAAATTTGCAGCCTTCCCCCCACCCTGCCCCTCCCTTGTGTTTTTTTTGGGGGAGGTGCATATTCAGGATCGTTTTGAGTAAAAACTTTAAAAAGAGCCACAACCCAATAGTCTAAAATTAGACCTGGACTGTGGGGTCACTGAAGAATTTGCTGAGCCTTTTGCCGGCGGAGGGCGACTGAACCTAGGTTGCTTGCTAACTAGTCCCCTACTAAAAAGTTGGAATCCTGAGGGAAACTTCTCTTTAACTGCCTTCTAGCAGGGCAGTTTCCAAAATTCTTAAAAGTCTCCTTTGCATCTTCCACCTGTTTAGTGGTTTGGTGAACTACCTCTTGAAATTTGTTGGCAAACAGAAGGGGTCCTGTGGTATCTAGCTTTAAACACTCGGTTTTGGTTTGAACATCTAACGGACTCCAACAAGGCATGCCTACGAGAACTGATGCATGTTGTGCTAGCCCTAACCGCTAATTCAGTAGCATCTACGATGAAAGTAGCCAGGGAATCAAGAGGCCCTTGACTAAGTCTGGCTGCAGTTTCTGGTCCCCTTGCTCCCCAATTTTTAGGGAAATGGTCGTGAACAGAAAAATGTAAGCATAAGATAGAGTTCTTAATAACGCTCTCAGTGATGCATCTATCTTACTAAAATCTTTGTTTACCCCGATCTCTTTAGGGGTCAGCTTCTTGCTTGAGGCCCTAAAAAATGTATGGACCGCTTGGTCCACAGTCAGGACTATCCCAAATTTATCAAAAGTCCTCGTTATTCCAATAATACATATTTCTATACCTAGTCAACACAGGTTTTACCTTAGGCAAGCTTTTCCCATGTGGTATTCACTAACCCTTCCACAGGTAGGGTGGGGACAGTGTCAGCCCTTCGAGTACCAATATGTTCAAAAGATTTACCTAAAAACGAGCGAGGAGTCTCCTCCACCTCAAGAGTCTTTGACCCCAATGTGGGCCTTAACTGCCATTACAACGGCACTCCAATCTGCAGGGGTTTTGTCTTTACTCATAAGGGACCACTGATCCGAGTCCCTACCTCAAGGGTGGGAGTATTGGTTGTATGAACCTGAGACTAGGGAAAGTCCTCAAAAACCCTATAGGTGTGCTTGTCCTCTTACCAAAGTCTACTTCTAGGTGAGGTACCACCAAGACTATCATCTTCTGCAAATACCGTGGTGTCCTATTTGTCAAAAGACTCAGCCTGAGCCTAGCCATTAAGATTACTGGGTGTAACCCTCACACTATCATCCTGGTCTGTTTGAAGGTTGGAAGAATTGCCAGGTCTAGCCGGGAAGGTAGGGGGGGGGGTGGGGTGGGGGGGGGGAAACCACCCTGTTTAGCTTACAGTGAAAATAATGAAGAAGTTGATATCGTGGTCGTGGTGTATGTGCCCAAGAAAATAGTGAAGAAGTTGATATTAGGTCATGGTCATGGTGTATGTGCCCAAGAAAATAGTGAAGAAGTTGATATTAAGGTCGTGGTGTATGTGCCCAAGAAAATAGTAAAGAAGTTGATATTAAGGTCGTGGTGTATGTGCCCAAGAAAATAGTGAAGAAGTTGATATTAAGGTCGTGGTGTATGTGCCCAAGAAAATAGGGAAGAAGTTGATGGTAAGGTCATGGTGTATGTGCCCAAGAAAATAGTGAAGAAGTTGATATTAAGGTCATGGTGTATGTGCCCAAGAAAATAATGAAGAAGTTGATATTAAGGTTGTGGTGTATGTGTCTAAAATCATCTTTTATTTAAGTAAATTATTGGTTGATTTTCATACAAGTTTGATATGGATATAGCAATTTGACAAATTTAAAACAAATTTTCATATTTTCACTCTTTTTTGTTCATTACATTTTTTTTTTATAGAGAGATGGAGAGCAGATGAAAAATGTATTTAGCTCCGTTTTTATGGAGATTGCATACCCACTGCTTCATTCTGCAACGCTACCTAAGTATGAATGGCCAGACATAACCTCTGAACAGGTAAAGACATTTTTGTAAAGAATGTTGATATTATGTGCAAAATGATATGTTATAGGTGTGGATTGATGTGGCAAATAGTGATACCAAGGACAAAGTATGAATGAATCGTACATATCTTAAGCCAGAAGTAATCTGCATGTACTTTGCTGGTCAAAAGTTAAATCCACCTATCCCCGGTTTCCTTGGCATAAACAGATGAGAGCACATGACTCCCCTTGGACAGGATGGCAGTCCATCGCAGTTCAACTCCCCAGTAGTGCTGGTAATCATTTTTACAGCTGAGGGAACTGGAGCAAACAGGGAAGTGTCTTGCTCAAGGACACAATGTAGCGCTCAGAGCAGAAATCGAATCCAGTACTTTTTGCATACGAGCCTTAACTACTGAACCACTGTATCTCTCTGAGCAAGCAGCAGCAGTGTTTTAATTTAAGATGTTGCACTTATATTATGGAGGATAAAAAGTTAAATCTTGTTTTAAAACATTTCCACCATTTTGTTATATAATTTATTAGAATCATAGAAATTAGTTACGACATAGTTTGTCTTATATTTTTTGAAGATTAAAGACAAAAAATTAGACAAGTTTTTTTATATTTTTTTTATTTTCTAGAATCGTTGGGAGGCCATATCCAATTTTACCAAAGAGAGCAAACAGAAAGGAGTATTAGCTGCATTCCTTAGCCCAGGGAAAGCACACATGCCTTTTGATGCATCGGAAGTGACCTTTGACCTTTTGGGTGCATACACAAAGAGGTGATGATGAATTTCATCCGATTGGTTTCAATTCTCAGGAAATGTGCAATAACTCACCTTGTTGATATACTCACCTTGTTGATATACTTACCTTGTTGATATGCATCTATCTTACCTTCAGTCGTGGTTGCACTTTATTTTTGATTTTTTTAACCAAGAAGATGCCATGGAAGTTCTTTGGTGGAGCCCAGTGGTTTTGGGAGGTACTGAAGTGGGTTGAACCTGGTAACTCTCGAGCTAATACTGTTGGTAGAATGGTTATCAAAGTTGGCATGGACCTAGGACTGGCAGGAGGGGAGATTGGGGACACTGTTAATCCTGTTTAGTGCTCTATGTTAAATATTTATATCATGTTTGTTACTCTGTATATTGTAAGCGTTTGAGCCTTCTTAGGGAAAAGTGCACTTATGTTGTAATGGAATATACCTTCTGCCACTTTTTGAAAAATGACTTAAAGTTCCCTATTAGAAGTGAGGTTATCTCTTAATAAGTGTACATAAATTGTGGTCCTAGGGTATACTCTAATAATTTCTCTTCATGTTGATAGTTTACAATTGTTAAAAATTGTTCATGGAGCAATTTGAAATTGTTCATGGAGCTATTTGAAATTGTTCATGGAGCTATTAAATTGTTCATGGATCTATTTGAAATTGTTCATGGAGCTATTAAATTGTTCATGGAGCTATTTGAACCCCAATTTGTAAAATTGGAGTTTATTTTTGAAGATTTGTGGATGTGCTGAGATTGAGCTTCAATGTATTTATTAAGGTTTTACTCAAAGTATGCAAGAGAGCTTTATCATATCAACATTCTGAGCTGAAGTTAATGCATATATTTCATCCAGTTTCTCTATAAATATATTTTTCATAAATATTGTACACACCTTGATGTAGAAGCCTTGGAACCTGTTATACCTTGAAGTGGAGGATAAAGCCTGCATAGTAGCATCAGTATGTTTTGTGGGGTTGTTTCAGTGTTATGACTTTGTGAAGGTGGTTGATATAATGTAATTCTATGACAGAATCTGACATAAATTCTCAGCGAATATTTTAGATTAAGGTAGAATACATCAATGCAAGTGAACTGAAAGGGTCATCATCCTATTTTAGTGGCCGTAGAGTCATAAAACTGTTGTTATTGACACAAATACCGTTGCAGTCACATTTACTTTTGTGCCCCAAATATGCCAAACTAAGAGTAAAATATTCAAAAGAAACAAATATTTGGTCATGTGTCAGGATTCAACAAATTACTCCTCAGATTTGCTGTTTTTGTCTGGTGGACAACTCCCTAAGTTTTGCTGTGTTTGTCTGGTGGACAACCAAACTTCCCTAAGTTTTGCTGTGTCTGTCTGGTGGACAAGCAAACTTTCCTAAGTTTTGCTGGTCTGGTGGACAACCACACTTCCCTAAGTTTTGCTGTGTCTGTCTGGTGGACAAGCAAACTTTCCTAAGTTTTGCTGGTCTGGTGGACAACCACACTTCCCTAAGTTTTGCTGTGTCTGTCTGGTGGACAAGCAAACTTTCCTAAGTTTTGCTGGTCTGGTGGACAACCACACTTCCCTAAGTTTTGCTGTGTCTGTCTGGTGGACAACCACACTTCCCTAAGTTTTGCGAAGTTAGGCACCTGCCTGATGGGCCTTCATAGCTGATGTAACTTAATTTAAAATTCTCAGTGTAACCTGTTTGTCTTTCTGAACAACAAGAAGTGCAGAGTTCAATGCCCTGTGGCTGCTCCCTTCAGGTTAAAGCCTGTCATGTGCCTTGGTACCACTAATATAGGGGGTTAGTTGTTGCTATGATATCACATGTTAAATATGGAGATATTCAAATACAAATAATTGCAATTACTTTCTCAGTTTAATATTCATCATTTTCTTTCGTTTGTGTTTATTTCTATAGAACATTTGTGTCTTTTTCATTCATAATAGAATTCTTTTTTAATATATTTATAGATTCCTTTTAATTGTTATTATTTTTTGTAAATTGTGATCATACCTCTTTGATTTAGGTGATTTTACTGTGTAGTTTTTAAAAACACAAGAACCTATCCAATTTGATTACTTTGCAGCACAAGAGTGAAATGATGCTTTATACCTGGATGTAGATAGCACAGTAGACTTCATTGATTTGAACCCAAGTCTGTGTTTAAGTCAAGCTTCTTCTTCCAAGGTTGCAAAATAAAAATGGCTTCATCATTAACTCCTGGCACTCACAGTGAGAATAGTTGGTATGCACCTTTTGTCCAAGATTTTGTTCTGAAAAAATTCAATACATCTTGGTCTATTGTGTATGGTTCTCAGTAGTTGCTATTTTTGTGATGGATTAATCCTACTTTAGAACATAGCCAGGAGATTGCTAATGGCAAGAGAAATGAATCAACCTCACTATTAAATGTTTTAAATTACACATTTTCAAATCACTTATGAGACCACACCTTGAGTTTGCTAATACTATCTGGCATCCTTTTAAAAAGAAGCACTTACTTGCAATAGAGAATGTTCAGCAACTAAGTGAGTTCCTGTATCAAAGAATCTCTCCTACCAAGATCGTTTGCAGACACTTAAGCTACCTACTCTTTCCTTCAGAAGACTAAGAGGTGACATGATTGAAGTCTTTAAGATATTAAATGGGTACTATGATCCTAGAGTGTCCTTCATTTTCAATCTCCACACCCCTGTTACTGCTACATGCGGCCATCAACTCAAGCTCTTTCTACACAAAATTGCGTCGAAACCTCTTTAGCCATCAGGTAGTTAGCCATTGGAACTCATTAAGCAACACTGTCATTACATTCAAAAATCGTCTGGACAATTTCTGAAGCTCAGAGCCTTAAAGGTTTGACCATGAAGCTGCCGTATATTATTACTTCAACACCGACACAGAGCTGGAACTTTAGGTTTTGCAACCTGTATCATCCTAAGGTATAGAATTTACCTGTATCATCCCAAGGTGTAGTATTTTAAAGGAAGGAATTGATTTGAGATGTTACATACAATACTACACTGCATCCATCCTTTTAGTTATGACAACCCTATGACCTACAAAAGAAGACCACACTAAAGATGTAGCATTTATTCTTTGTCATATTCAATAATATCGTCCACATTTCTTTATATATGAATAAACTTTTAGGATCTCAGTTTCATCCATCATCAAACTGAATACCAGTGTGCAACTTGCAATGATTTGCATATCATTTCAGACAAACTTTTATGATGTTTTTTGCTTTTTGAAAATGTTTGCTTTGAAAGTATACATTTCAGCTTATTTGAAAGTGACCAGTTTGTTATTGTATTATCAAGGAGACTTCCTTTATTTCATTGTCGTGACCAGTTTGTTATTGTATTATCAAGGAGACTTTATTTCATTGTCGTGACCAGTTTGTTATTGTATTATCAAGGAGACTTCCTTTCTTTCATTGTCGTGACCAGTTTGTTATTGTATTATCAAGGACACTTTCTTTATTTCATTGCCGTGACCAGTTTGTAATTGTATTATCAAGGACACTACCTTTATTCTATTGTCTTGACCAGTTTGTTATTGTATTATCAAGGAGACTTCCTTTATTTCATTGTCGTGACCAGTTTGTTACTGTATTATCAAGAAGACTTCCTTTATTTTATTATCCTGACCACTTTGTTATTGTATTATCAAGGAGACTTTATTTCATTGTCGTGACCAGTCTGTTATTGTATTATCAAGGACAATTCCTTTATTTCATTGTCGTGACCAGTCTGTTATTGTATTATCAAGGACAATTCCTTTATTTTATTGTCTTGACCAGTTTGTTATTGTATTATCAAGGAGACTTTATTTCATTGTCGTGACCAGTTTGTTATTGTATTATGAAGGACAATTCCTTTATTTTATTGTCATGACCAGTTTGTTATTGTATTATCAAGGAGACTTCCTTTATTTAATTGTCTTGACCAGTTTGTTATTGTATTTTCAAGGAGACTTTATTTCATTGTCGTGACCAGTTTGTTATTGTATTATCAAGGACAATTCCTTTATTTTATTGTCATGACCACTTTGTTATTGTATTATCAAGGAGACTTCCTTTATTTAATTGTCTTGACCAGTTTGTTATTGTATTATCAAGGAGATTTCATTGCCGTGACCAGTTTGTTATTGTATTATCAAGGAGATTTCATTGTCGTGACCAGTTTGTTATTGTATTATCAAGTAGACTTCCTTTACTTCATTGTCGTGACCAGTGTGTTATTGTATTATCAAGGAGACTTCCTTTATTTCATTGCCGTGACCAGTTTGTTATTGTATTATCAAGGAGATTTCCTTTATTTCATTGTCGTGATTAGTTTGTTATTGTATTATCAAGGAGACTTCCTTTATTTCATTGTGACCAGTTTGTTATTGTATTATCAAGGAGACTTCCTTTATTTCATTGTCGTGACCAGTTTGTTATTGTATTATCAAAGACTTCCTTTCCTTTATTGTCGTAACCAGTTTGTTATTGTATTATCAAGAAGACTTCCTTTATTTTATTGTCATGACCAGTTTGTTATTGTATTATCAAGGAGATTTCCTTTATTTCATTGTCGTGACCAGTTTGTTATTGTATTATCAAGGAGCTCCATTTATTTCATTGTCATGACCAGTTTGTTATTGTATTATCAATAACAACAGCTTTCATTGAAGACAACATTTGGAAAGTACCAGCTGTTGCATGAATATTTAACTTTAATCACTTTGTTAATGATAATGTGATTTCTCATCATTGACATATATTGTTATATTTATGATATAATCCGGTATTGTCTGACCACTCAGAGAATGTCAGTCAGTCTGAATCTAGCCTTCACAGAGTAAACATTCTTGTGTAACTGTATTGTGTGATTCTGCATGCAATGAGAATGTTACAGAAAAGAACAATAGTACATTTTTTTGCTGGGGTCCATTCATATTCATTGTTCAATCCCTCCCCTCCCCCTCCCTCTATTTTTTCTTAAAGGTCTGGACCCAATATAAATGGAAAATGCTTAGTTATAGTCATTGATAAGTCAAACACATGGTTAAAGATTTTAACTGTATTCTTTAAAAAGTAATTCAAAAATACAAGTATGCATAACTTTTCCATTGATACAAAAAATAGCATTTTCGTGAATAAATATGTTCATGTTTAGTCAAATCTGTTAACTATTATTAAAATTACTTGTCAATCATCTGTATTACAAGAGGAACAGGTTTGATTGACCAATGATGAATGATCGTAGAAAATAGGTTAAAGAGTTTGCATCTTTCTAGATGTAAAAGAACAAATAGACGTGAATGAAACAAAAGCTTTCATTCCTACAACACTCGTAATTCTCGCCACTTAATGCAACCCTTTGTTCGTACTAGTGCA